>VMDR010003288.1:0-74403 GCA_007922815.1 Macrotus californicus
ATATAAACACATTTGTATATTATGAAAATAAGGACAAGAACATTCATAGCAGAACCTAGCATGTAACAAGCATTGGGTAAGTGTTGGTTAGATAAGTAAATAAGTGACAAAGATCGGAAACAACCTATAAGCCCCCACAAGGAAAATGATTAAATAAAACATAGTACAGTTAAAAGAACAATGCATTGAGGGTACTGATGAAATAATCCCCAAGATGAATAGCTAAGTGAGAAAGAAAGATGCAGAAAAGTATGTACAGCATGCACATCAATTGCATGACATAAGGTGTATATTTGCACATGCATGGTCAGGCTCTGGAAGGACTCACAGAAACCAATCAGGAGGCCACCATCTCCTGAGAGGAGGGCTCGGTGACTGCGTGACAGAGGCAGAATGCAGAACACTTTTTACTGTATTCCCCACTCCCCTCACCTTTTCTGGTTTTATGTGTACATCTGTTACTTATTTAAATGAATGGGGGAAAAAGCGAAATAGTGATGATTTTAAAAATAACTAAAAATCATCTATAAGCAACGGTCTATAAAAGTATAGCATTACAGAATGAGCTGTTGCTGACCAACTGCGTTTAAAAGAACAGTGGTTTTACATGCACATCATAGACATGGCCCAGGGATGTTCATATGGCATGGAGGCCAGATATTCTGGATCCAACTCTTGCTTTTGACTTTGACTGGTAGTGCCTGGGGCAAGTGACTTCAGCCAGTCAAGTGTGGATCATGGTACTTAATGATCAACCTCACCTCCGCACTGTGAAAACTACTCACCTGATGCTGGCGAAATGCTTTGAAGGCACAAAGTTTCAGGGTGCAAGGCCGAGCCTGTTCAGACCTGTGTGCTGTCACGGGAACTGAGACTCTGGAGTCAAAACTTGGAGGAGACTTCCAGTCACTAGGTTCTTAAACAAATATTTTTAAAGTGCTAGTGCTTCCAGAAGTTTCTTTAATGTGTGTGCCCAGAGAATCAGCCTACGTTAGATGAGTTGTACTTTCCTGTAACACTGCCGATGGTTCAGTGAGTAAATTTCCAATGGAATGATTTCAGAAAAATGACATCTTGTCAGAGAAGAGAAGTGAGGCTTCAGATGTTATCATAGTGTACAATTCAATAAGGAAATTACACAGTGTTTAGACAATGAGAGTGAGGGGCTAGTGTTGGTTTTTTTAATTAGTCTATAAAAATATAGCATCCAAAAGGAGAAGTGTATAGTCTAAGAAAAAAGACCAGTGGAAATGAGAATGTTGGTGGATAATTCTCCATGGGTTTCTCACACTCCTGCACACCCTTTTATAAAAATTTGCCATTCTCTGCTTTTTGTTGTGTACCAAAAAAAAAAACAAAAACCCAAAAATAGATTGTCTACCTGAAATTTTCCTAAAATAATTTGCGATGTCTTTAAATCTTTTGCGTGAACATTGACAATAAAAAATAAATAAAAGGGAAAAATCATCCTATGCACAGTCCACTGTAAGAAATATGTTTCTGTATTTCATTTACATTTTGTACAACTACAATGTTAGTCCATGTTCAGTTTGATGTCCTGATTTGTTTTCTTTTATTGATTCCCTGGAAAATAGACAGAGACAGAAATTGTTTGTAGGATGATTAGTGGGAAACACTTGAGGGAAATGCAGAAGTCAGACTGGATGTAGAAGTTAAACTTCAAAGCAATTGTCCCAGAGGCGTCAGCCAGTTTCTTAGCCCCGAAGTTGGGATTACATTTCAGTGACATGATGAATTGAATTGAGGTGAGAATGTAGGACTTTTTATGCCCATGTCTAATCATTGGATTCAGGCTGATCCCATTAGGTGTAACTATGAGCTCAGCAGCTTCCTTCTGGCAAATGAAATTGCTGGGAAGGGAATCTCCTATGATGTGCACGCTCAAGAACACCAGCAATTGCAGGCAGGATTACCTGGGTCTTAGATTGGAGATCTATTACAAAAAAAATTGCATCTTCACTTTTACAGAAGTAACAGTTGTCATATCAGTGAATAATATGCAATAATGGCTGTTGTTAAAAGCTGTATCATATTTCAGTGTAAAGAAATTACAAAATACTTTTCCATTCCACTCTTGCTTCTGATGTGGATTGTTTCTAATTTCTACTAGGGAAATATTATTGGAGTTATGATTTAATTTTTTGTTCTTTTTTCTCCTTTTTTTAAAATTTATTTTTATCTTCTAGTAGTTTTCCACAGGTTAAATTCATAGACACATTATTTGTTGAAGAGATGAAAAATACTAATGATAGTTATTACCTCCCTAAAATAATCATACTACCATCTAAAATGAGGCTCCTTAAAGGAGTTTAAGACCTCATGTGACAACTGATTTTGTAGGACCATGAGTCATACAATGCAATACTATCAGACATCTTGACATCATCTAAATGTATTACAAAATAGGCATGCCCGTATCCCGTCATTGTAGGATTAAGTAATAATCCCTCATACTACAGACCTAATCATAATTCCAATTACAAATATGCCTTTATATAACCTCTTTTTGATATACACCCCAAGCTGTAATATAATATTTCTAAGACATGAGATATTACCTAGAATTTAAAGGAGTGGAGAATTACAAATTAAGTGTATTTGTACTCATTATACATTGTTTAGTACTATGTACTTTATGGGTATTTAATTTTTTTATTAGTTAATTCCTTTTGTTTACTTACTGGTTTCTCCCACAAGTTTTAGATTTTCAAGGATGGTTTTAGACTTGGAATACATGTCTCAGTCTCATGTAGGGGGTCCCATTTATACAATCTTCACTGTTGACACAGCCCATCCTCATTAGACTGAATATGTTGAGATATTTGAAAAAACTTAATAAACTGTTTTTTAAATCTGCTCCACTGGTTTATATACCACAGCTAATCATTATATTTCATCATAATTTATAATCTCAGTTTTTTGGCACAGTTTATAATTTTAATGAGTGTGAAATTAATCCATTTAGGGTTTAATTGTATGTCTTTTTTTGTTTTGTTTTGTTTTATTTTAATTACTTTATTGTTCATTACAATTGTCTGCATTTTCCCCCCACCACTCCCCTCGACCCTGGCCAATCCCACATCCCTCTCTTGCTCCCACCCTCCCCCTTGGTTATGTCCATGTGTCCTCCGTAGTGGTTCCTGAAAACCCTTCCCCCTCACTGTTCCCTCCTTCCTCCCCACTGGCTATTATTAGACTGTTCTTAATTTCAATGTCTCTGGTTATATTTTGTTTGCTTTTTTCTTTTGTTGATTATGTTCCAGTTAAAGGTGAGATCATATGGTATTTGTCCCTAACTGCCTGGCTTATTTCATTAGCATAATGCTTTCCAGTTCCATCCATGCTGTCGCAAAGGGTAGGAGCTCCTTCTTTGTTTCTGCTGCATAGTATTCCATTGTGTAAATGTACCATAGTTTTTTGATCTACTCATTTACTGATGGGCACTTAGGTTGCTCCCAGCACTTGGCTATTGTAAATTGTGCTGCTATGAACATTGGGGTGCATAGGTTCTTTTGGATTGGTGTTTCAGGGCTCTTAGGGTATAATCCCAGCAGTGGAATTGCTGGGTCAAAAGGCAGTTCCATTTTTAGTTTTCTGAGGAAATTCCATACTGTTTTCTACAGTGGTAGCACCAGTCTGCAATCCTACCAACAGTGCACTAGGGTTCCCTTTTCTCCACATTTTCTCCAACACTTCTCTGTTGATTTGTTTATGATGACCATTCTGACTGGTGTGAAGTGGTATCTCATGGTGGTTTTAATTTGCATCTCTCTGATGTCTAGTGATGCTGAGCATCTTTTCACATGTCTCTGGGCCCTCTGTATATCCTCTTTGGAGAAGTGTCTATTCAAGTCTTTTGCCCATTTTTTAATTGGTTTTTTTGTCTTCCTAGAGTGGAGTCATATGAGTTCTTTATATATTTTGGAGATCAATCCCTTGTCTGAGGTATCATTGGCAAATATGTTTTCCTATATAGTTGGTTCTCTTTTCACTTTAATACTGTTTTCTTTAGCCACGCAGAAGCTTTTTAATTTGATGAGGTCCCACTTCTTTATTCTTTCCTTTATGTCCCTTGCTTTAGGGGACATATCAGTGAAGATGTTGCTGTGTGGAATATCTGATATTTTCCTGCCGATGTTTTCCTCTAGGACCTTTATGGTGTCACGACTTATATTTAAGTCTTTTATCCACCTTGAATTTATTTTTGTTTATGTTGTAAGATGGTAATTGAGTTTCATGTTTTTGCATGTAGCTGTCCAGATCTCCCAATACCATATGTTGAAGAAGCTATTTTTGCTCCATTTTATGCTTCTTCCCCCTTTGTCAAATATTAATTGACCATAGAGACTTGGGTTTATTTCTGGGCTCTCTATTCTGTTCCATTGGTCTATGTGTCTGTTCTTATGCCAGTACCAGGCTGTTTTGATGACAGTGGCCTTGTAATACAGTTTGATATCAGGTATTATGATCCTTCCTGCTTTGTTCTTCTTTCTCAAAATTGCTGCAGCTATTCGGGGTCATTTATGGTTCCATATAAATTTCTGAAATGTTTGTTCTATATCTGTGAAATATGTCATTGGTACTTTAATAGGGATTGCCTTGAATCTGTAAATTGCTTTGAGTAGTATGGCCATTTTGATTATGTTAATTCTTCCTACCCATGAACATGGTACATGCTTCCATTTGTTTGTGTCTTCCTTAATTTCTTTCTTCAGAGTTGTATAGCCCTGCTCTGCAATCAGACAGGGGACTGACCAAGTCTGGGTCCCTCATGGCCCAACTCTCCCCAGCCAATATCCACAGTGTCAGTGGGTGCACACAGCCCCTGTGTTTTGCCACTTGGTCCTTATTTGCCTCCTGTGACTTCAAGCATCCAGGTCCTTCCCAGTGCTGCTCAAACCTTGTTTGGCAGGGGAGGGAGCCATTGACCTGGCTCTCTCCCAAGAATCCTACAGCATACCTGGTGGGCACTGGGCCTGAGGCTGCAGCCATCCTGGTCCCCACGCTGGTCTCAGGGACCTTATTGTCCTGAAGCATGCTCCTTACTGTCTGTCTTTTCAATGTTCTCTAAAATTTTTGGTCTCCAGTCTTCATATATGTTGGGATACCGCTGGTTGTTTGCTCTGTTCCTCAGAAAGTCGGCTAGGTGTTTCACCCGTGCTTAGGGGGAAGTGGACTCTGCTCCTACCTGTCTCGCCACCATCTTCTCTCCTAGTGTCCTGCACATCTTGTAAACAATGCACTGACTACCCATTTTTCTGGAGTATCTTTTCAAGGATTTTGTATAGTTAACATCCTTGGAAAATAAAATTAGAGTCTTCCTCCAGAGCAAATGGTAGGTTTGCTTGCTGTACTTTATGAAAGATCTAAGTTCTTTGAGTTCCAAGTTCCTCTCCTGTAACTCAAGGCTCCATATTTATAGGTATCGTCCAGTCCTTTCCACATCACCTGTGGTAATTGGGGTTTGGTGAACTTGTGCAAAAATGCTGATACTCTGGCTACCGCTATTGCTGTGAGTAAAAACCATTCCTTTGTCTTTGAGCCACGAGTCTCATATCTTCTACCAGTGCACAGGAAATTGTGGCTAGGTCACTTCTTAGTGTGCAAGTGAAGTAAAATCTCAACTCTTCAGTTTTTAAGAGAGAAGCATTCTGTAGATCACTATTATGTGATAGAAACGTAATGTAAGACACTCATGTAAGCCATACACATAATTTTAAATTTTATGGAAGCCACATTAAAAAGCTGAAACAGGTAAGTTTATTTTAATAATATATTTGATTTGACCCCATATGTCTAAAGTATTATCTCAATGTGTAATTAATATAAAAATTATTAATGTGCTAGTTTATCACCTTTAGTACCAAGTCTTCAAAGTCTGGGTGTTTTTTACATTTACAGAACATCTCAATTCAAACTAGTGACATTTCAAACGCTCTGTAGCCACAGAGTGGCTGCCACTTTGGACAGTGCAACTCTGGCCCGGAAAATACGGTAAAATGAAACTAAAAGTTTTCAAGCCTGACATAAATTTTCCTTTAAAAATTTAATTAAATCCAGAATGTCAGTGATATCACTCACTGGACCCGCCACTCTGGAGAATCTGTGTCCTGTCCTGCATGTTCCAAAATTCAAGACTGACGAACCGCTTGGGAAGTCCTCCATGCGTTATTTAATCCTCGCGTACCCTTGAGGGTGCCTTAGGGACTGTTGGCTCTGCAGCTGCCTGTAATAAAACAGGGATGTAGGGTAAGAGTTATGAGAGACAAATTCGATACCAGTCCATCAAGCCATGCCTTGTCCCCATGTAGCCAGAAACTGAAATTTAAAGGTGCCTTAACTTTCCCTTCTCACTCTCTCCTTTGAGAAGTTTATCCCAGTTGGAGGAGGAGAGGAATCCTAACCTCAGCTCGTGTGATTTTACTGTTTGAGTAGGAGCTGGGTACAACCCAGTTTTGATGAAGGAAAAATGAGTGACTTCAGCCAGGCACACTTTGCCCTGTTTGCTCACTTGCCCTACCTCGTTCACAAGGTTCTCATAAGATCCCATGGGACACTGGCAGTGATGGACCTTTGATGAAGGAAGGGAGTACCTGGGACATGAGATGCAATGATAATGAATACAATGACCTGTCCTTACTATGATTTTTTCCAAACACTCTTCAGACCTCAGAATTCTGCTTGGGTCTGATTATGGTAAAATAAATAATTGCCAAAACTCTTTGTCATGTGGGGCTGAGGAAATGTTAATCCAAATGATACTAAGTTTTAAAAACAAGAAATATGAGTTTATGTGAACCACGTACAGTGGTCCTCAGATACCCTGATATCCTCCGCAGATGGCAAAATGTGGAAATTGAGGGAATTTTTTTTCACTTCTCTAATTTCACAAAATCCAATGCTTGAGGAAAGGACTCTAAAATAAAAATATTACAATACAAGACTTCATGTAAAATGTACACAGCAGAACCCTTTCTGAGACAGGTTTGCACAGGGAGAAGACAATACAGTTTACTAAACCAATCAATCACCCAACGTCTCTGTAAGTTTTATAACATTAGGACTGGAGGGGGGGTTAAATAATGACATAAAATGGCCAAGTGTGGCCAGATACCCTGGAGAATAAATATCAGTCCTCAGAACCCAGACCCTGGACACCTCAGGCCTCCCCAGGCGTCTGTGGAAGAGACAGCCCTGACTCCAGGCTGAGCACTGGGGGAGATCACCTGCACGTAGGGCTTCCAGCAGCTGATGACTTACTGTCTCCCTGTCACTCTATTCTGTGACATGAAGCTGGCATTCAGTCTAAGACCCTCACAGAGGTCCTGCCCTCCCTCATACCTCTATGCAAGAATTACTACCAAGTCACCCCAGTGCCACTCTATGTCCTCTTTTGTATGTGTCCTTCTCTTTTACCCAGCACCCGACTTCCTAACCCTCTTTCCAATATTCTTCCTGATTCTTCCACTGCCATAGGTCTCAGAAGTACCTCACTTTGGGTTTCAAAGCTGGGCTTTGGCCAGATCCTTCCCTGGTTTTGAACGTACCATGCATCTTGTCGCCTGACCCCTTCCTGATTGCGCTTGCCCTACTTTGACTTCAGCTGCTGCATCTTTGGCTGAGAGGTACCTCACCCCGCATCACCTTACGGTTGGGTGCTCTTTCAGGCAGCCCTGAACTTTGCTGGCAGTTGTTCATTCTTTGTACTAGACGATCTTTCTCTCTCTTCTCTCCTCTCCTGTCCCCTCTCCTCTCCATCTACTCAAATGAATGTGGGATAGTAAAAATCCTATGGAAGTTAGACTTCATAAAAGCAGTGAGGGGTTCTAGGATGCCACCTTCTGTGTAACCTTGACAATTACTTGTATCTGAGCTTGATTCTTCACTTATAAATTGGGGGATGATAACACTCAGTGCTTAGCTCTGCATTTCTCATGAAGATAAAAGCTGTGAGTGTGCAAGAGCCAGGCGTAAACTGGCACATGAGCCTGGCGTGTTCAAAGGACAATGAGCTGAGTGTTCTACACTCAATTGACTTTTGTTTGCCTGAATTGTCTTTTTTAGACAGAGATACGTATCTTGTAACTCTTGCTGTATTACATTATCAAATCTTTGACATGATATGTCTTAACATTTGCTTTCTTTCAGTAATGCCTTGACCACTGCAGTCAAGTATTTCTTGGCCTGGCTGGAACGGAGAGTCCCTGTTAGAGTCATGGCACATGAACTTCCCAAAGGAGGGCTTCCAATGCTGGGGGCCCTTTTGGGTGATTGACCAAGGCCCGCATAATGATAGCCTGCTCCCCAGTGTGACAGAACTGCCTGGAAGCCTGGAAGCCAGTGGTTGGGACGTTTGACAGATGGGAGGGCTGTACCTGCTGTTGGCTGTGAGGTTGTGAACAAGCTGCTGAGCTTTTCAGCCTCAGTTTCCTTGTCAGTGTGCCAGGGATAATAATAATCTCTACCCACGGCGTTGATGGAAGGATGCGTTAGAGAATCAACGACCCTCGATTATCTGTGTCTGACATGTGCTTCACACGTACTCTGATGGTTTTATCATTTCCTTCAAACACCTCTGAACTTGTTCTCAATCCAGAGCGATCCCATGAAAATGTCAATCAGGCCCTGACTGGTGTGGCTCAGTGGGTTAGGCATTGTCCTGCAAACTGAAAGTCACCAGTTCCATTCCCGGTCAGGGCATATGCCTGGGTTTCAGGCCAGGTCCCTGGTTGGGGGCCGGCGAGAGGCAACTGATCGATGTTTCTCTCTTACATCCATGTTTTTTCCTCTCTTTCTCTCTGCCTCCCCCTCTCTCTAAAATTCAATCAACAAATATAGTCTTGGAAATGTCCACCAGCTCATGTCACTCTGCTGCTCAGAAGCCTCCCACCACCCCTTGCGCTCAGTCCAGATCCCAGTAGAGGCCTCCCCAGATGCCCTGTTCCCTTTCCCAGCTCTGTTTCCCTTCTGCCTTTAAAACCTCTTTAAAAAAGCATGTACGTTACTTATTTGGTATGCTTGCTTTTTATTCTCTGCCTCTCCCTACTATACTGAAAGCTCCATGAGGAAGGTCTGTTCCCTTAGCCTGCCCCCCTAGAAGGGTACCCAGCCACAGCCGGTGCCATTTGTTGAACGAATGAATGAGTTTTCCATAACCAAGATGATCTCTGTGGCTTCTCCGTTCCTCCGTTCCCATATCACTTTGATGGCTCTTCTCTTATGCTTCTTGATATAGTCTACATTGTACTTCCCTATTTGGGGATTTGCCTTAGTTCCTTCACCAAAGTGTAAACTCCCCTGGGGAGGGCGGGGAACAGTGTCTTATTCCATCTAATTACCCAAAGCTTGGTGCACTGTCAGCGTCAACGGTCTTATTGGGAAGAAAAAACTCTGAGTTCTGGACGATGTTCTCTGTCTTCAGGCCACTCCTCTCATGCCGTTTCATCACTAATATTGAACTGTATGTCCCAAATTAATGTGTTAAAGGTTTGACCTTTACTTTTCAAAATCAAATACATTTAATAATTCCACCTAATAAAATCCACTCATAAGTGGCCAAATTTTATTTTTGAACACCAAACGCATATTTTTCATCAGGAGAAACAAGAACTCACACTCTGACCGCCTTCTCTGACGTGGTGGTCTGTTGCAGAGTGACAGCCTGACCACCACGAACAGGCCCGTGGCCCCATGATTTTGGTGGCAGAAGCAGCTCTGCAGGGGCCCTGCTCTTCACCTGTCCCCTCCTTTCCGCATTGCTCAGGGGAAGAAACCTGGTGCTTTGCCCCCCGCCCCCCTTCCTGGGCCTCCCCAGCTGCTCTAATCAGAACACAGTCTGGCTTTAGGGCAGAATCAGAAGAAGTGAATAGAGCCCCTTCAGACGGGAACAGACAAAAATACAGTGAGGTCTCTCTCTTCTTTATTATACAGGGAATTACAAAAATGTGCTTAAGTGGACATTTCTCTATTTGATTTGAATACTAAACTTCATCTGCTTTTAGCCTAACTTGTGGTCCTGGTAACTGATGTCTATTCACATTGAGGCTTGGGAATGTTGCTTTGGCTTGTGTACATTTTAAAACGACATTCCTAAACTGGATTGAGGGAGGCTCCCCACACAGAGAGCACAGATAAGCCTCTAGTCGGCACCTGTGGCACTGCAGAAAGGAAGGGGGCCCGCCTGGCACCTCTGATGCGGGCACAGTGAGAGTCCCTCAGGGTCATTATGGCCCCCCCAGGGTCTCAGAAAGGTGAAGCTGTCCACAGCGTCTATTCAGCAGTGGCAACCCTCACTTTCTTGACTTTGAAGCCCTGTCACTTTCATTTGATGTTTCTTTTTGAAACTCTTGTGTTCTCTGGGGACTTCAGATGGCACAGGGAGGTCTGCATGCTTTCCTTGGCTCCTTAGGGGTACACTGCCCTCTGTGACATGTTCAGGGGCTCACCCGTGGGGCAGCATCCATTTCCCAGGCTACTGGGCAGGATGACCGGCCAGGGGATGCAGGCTTCAAAGGCCCTGTTGAGCTCCCATGGCAGGTCAGCCCCTGGAAGCGCCTCTGATGTGAACAGGCACCTGGACAAACACAAATGATGCGGCACGGTTCTTTATCTCTGCTACGCATCTCCCTGAGCAAAATTTGCCAGAGCAGCCTTCTCCTGCCGCACAACACAAAGAGGCTTTTGTGCTGCTGGGGGCTGGGGAAAGCGGTGTGTGTGGGGTCAGCAGCTTCTCAGAGCCAGTCTCTCATCTTTGGAGACTCGGTCAGCCAGTGCATCTGGAGCCCGCTCTGTCCAGCAAAGGTCAGCCCCTCAGTGGTCCCTTCATTTCGTGCCCGTCGCAGCTAACTCTGACTGTTGTGGGAGGTTCTCAGACATCCCTTCCAGCCTGCTGTGTGCCCAGGCGGACTGGGCTCTGGGGGCCAAAGAAAGCCTTCCAGCAAAGGTGTGCACTGGCACCTGGAGGTCAGACCGGTGGGCATTTGCAGTGTCTGCGACACCGTTCCACCTGTGGGGGGTTCTGTTTCCTCTATTTCCTCTTTAGATCTAGCTGTCCCAAGGTCTCTGAGGCTCACTGACTCCTCCACCCCTAGGAAATAGCAGTAAGTCCCACGCACTGCAGCCTTGCCCTGTGTCAGTTACGTCAGCCATGTGGCTAATACAGACGTGCATTTCAGCAGACACACACTAACCTTCTCGCAGTGCATTCTGGGTGCCTGTGCTTCTCTTGGCCTTCATTTCTGAGTCTCTGTAGCCCTGTCTTCATATCCCAAGGACTGAAGACACAGTGCTTGTGTTTAACATGGAAGGGCTTGTGTTTCAAAATGGTGGTGTCATATTCCATCATCATTTTATTGACGATGAGACCAAGGAGCAGAGAGGCGAAATGAATTGTCCAAAGTCACACGGCTGGCTAGAGGCAGGACGAGATGAAGGTCTCCTGCCCCCTGTACCTCCCTGCTTCCACGCTGCTGCTGGCACTAAGTAGTCCCAGAGGCTCAGGAGAATGAGTCCCTGAAGGTTTTGGTACCACTTGTTAAAGAGCACTGGGCAACACAGGACGGGAATAAAGGGTTTAAGTGGAGGAGAGGGAGGGGAGGGCCCAGGAGGAGTGTGGGAGTCGCAGTTGCTGACGGCCTGCTGTGTGCCGGACGCCATGCTCTACAGTCTCGTTACTCTTCACGGGATCTCTGGAAGGGAGGTGTCATAGTGCAGTCAAATCTATACACTATAAAGTTACTGAAAAGAAAAAGGTAATTTCTTTGATTGTTTTTTTAGCAGGAAATTAAAAGGAAAAAAACAACCTAAAGTTGTTGATTTAAAGTGACTGAGTTGCCTGGGGACTGACTCACAAAGCCAGTGGTTTTACTGTGTCAACAGCCCGAGACAAGTTACTTACATTCCCATGTTCCGGAGAAACTCCCTTGCTGGCCTCCAGGGCGCCAAGGCGGCCCGGGGCCTCTGCAAATGGCAATGTTTGACTTGGGTGTCCTTTACCTCCATGGAAATTCCCGGTCCCTCCGCTGGTTACAACATTGGAGAACTCTTTTTCTTTTTCCCTATTCCTCACCTAAGGGCACTTTCTCATTGCTTTTTAACAGAGAGGAGGGGAGAGGAAGGGAGAGAGAGAAACATCGATTGACTGCCTCCCATATGTGCCTGGACCAGGGACCGAGATGGACAGGCATGGCCAGGGCTGTTCAGCGACTCGGCCCGAGGGTCCCGGGAGCTTGGGCAGGGGACCTCTGATTAGGATGAAGTCCAAAGACACTGAGCAGAGCCACTTCCTGTAAAGTGACTGCTGGGTAGGGTGATGCCTGGATGGGTAGAGCAAATATTGAGGCTGAAACTGACCATCTTGAGGGCCAAGAGGTGGCCTTCTGGTTCCGTCTGCACTCAGATGGAAACCCCATCTCCTGACCCCCGTCCAAAGCTCACTGTGCCAGCCACAGATGGCATCGTCCGTCGGTGCCCAAGGACCCGGGGGTACATTTCAGGCCCCGTGCGGCCCTCTCTGAGCTGTGATTTCCTTTGATTCCGTTGTTTTTGTTCCACGCGAGTGGGACTTCTGTCCCCATTCTGAAGGCCTCTGTTAAGTTCTATTCATGCTCAATGGCTCATTTAGTTCAGTGGGGGTTTGTGTTTTTAGAAGGTTTTCCCTTTTAAATTCTTTTTTTTTTCCCTCTCCCTTTTTGAAAAAGGGGTCATAAAGAGCTTTAAGATGCCATGCATGAAAAGCTCTGGATAAATGCAGCTTGTACTGGATTGTAAAATACTGTATTGTTCTGAGTTTAATTCCTTGTGTGAGACTGGAATTGGTAATTTGCTCCTCCTGAGGCAGGAGCTGAATAGCAACAGACTGCAGACTGGACTTGGGGACGGGTGCCGGGGGACCGTGAGGGGAAACGAGAGGTCTCCGTGAGAAATTCTCCTGTTGGTCCACACTTCATTTTCCTCACTTTTTTTTTTGTTTGTAGAAACATATCTCTGCACACTGTGGGGGCTGGAGGGGCTGCTGTCTAGGGTGACCCAGAGCTGTGAATCACAGAAAGGTACTTCCCTCAACCCTCCTTCTCTGAAAACTCACCCTGTCTAGTTCGTGACCATGTGTGCTCATGTGGGGATGTCCTTGCTCCCTGAGTCACTCAGACTGTTTTGGCTCTGAAGGTCGCTCCTTCCTCCTGTGACATCCAGGTTCAGAGGCTGCCCAGTTTCATGCCAGTAGGACCAAGTGTCCCTCATGTCTGCCACTCTTATCTCTGCTTCCTTGTCATCATCTGGATTGGTCCCTTGCCTGGAGAGCTCTGCTGCCTGGCTTCCGCTCTGGCAAGAGCATGCCTCTCTGTCCCCTCCTCTATAGAAGCCCATTTCCCACTCTGCTGGGCTCCCTAGTCTCTGCTCTCTATAGTAACCACTGTCATGACACATGTTGATGCTTTTGGGGCTCGGGTTTTGTGTCCAGCCTAGATTGGAACCCCTGTGAAGGCCATCTCTTTCCACATTGTGTATCTGTTACATGTGCAGTACAAAGCAAGGACTTAATCATTCTCCTTGTTTTCTGATTAGTGGATTGATTGATTGATTGATTGAACGGTAGTTGGCCAGACCCCACCTGCTCAGATGCTGAGACAGTGTTTTGTCTAAGTGACTCTGCATGTCAGCAGAGATGTCCTTTGGATTCTCAAAGGCACTTGTGCCGTTCCCCTCCCCCCACATCATCTTTGGAGTGAGAGTCAGCCTGCGTTCCAGATTTTAGGGAAAAAATCCACTCACGCCAAATGTTTTGTGAGTCTCGGTAGACTTTCACTAAACGTTTGGGGACGATAGGAGGACACACTGGCACGGTGTCACATCTCACTGTCTCCTTCCATTCATTATACAGAAAGGCCGCAGGGTCCTTGTGTGTGTGTGCCACTAACAGCTGGCGGCCCACAGCATCTACTGGGGACTTCGCTGTGGAAGATGTCTAGCAGGGCAAGAAAAAACGAAAATTTGTTGGGAAAATGAAAACAGGCACGCGGACAGCTTCTGAGTGGCGTGCAGGGGGTTTCAACGGCTCTGCCTCCTGTTGGAAGCAACAGGCTTCTCCCCTCCATGCCTTACACAGCAGCCTCCAGAGCGCTGTCTGTGACTTAAGGATGGCGTTGGAGTCACTCCTCTTTACCTTAAGTGACTTAGTGAAGTATTTCTTCTAAACCAATACCACACTTTCTCTAAGAATAATTCCAGGGAATTCTCTGCATTCTATTTATTCTCTTTATCCTCACAGCATCGGTATCTGGAAGGGCTGAGTCTGCTCTCTCTGGATCTAACAGTTACTAAATGTTTACCAGGGAGCGGAGCCTCTAACTCAGAGTCAAAGAGGTTCCAGATATTTCAAAACCTGCCCCTTCGTTCTGTGCAATAGGAAGAGTGAGGGCTGCGTTCCAGAAAACACTGCCAGGAGGACCCCCTGAAGGTCTGGGCATGAAAAAGTAAACAGACCTCCCAGATCCAGAGCTCCCACCCCCCAGCCCCCATCAGGAGGTGTAGTGTCTTCCACTTTGTCCCAGCTCCCAGCACCTGTTCGATTTGATTCCTTGGCACGGCTTCTTCCTGCCTCATGGAAAAAGCAGTTTTATAGTCATGTAATTTCAGAACAGCGGAGATTTCGTGTTAAGAAAACACAGAATTGGTGCTGGGTCATTGCTGCGGAGACTGGAACACCATTTTCCACTTGTTCTGAAAGAGCCCTCTTCTCAACTCCCGCTCCCAGGCTCCCGCTCTTGTTTAGCCTTTTGTGCGGCTCCTTTGGTTTCTCGGCTCCTCAAATGTGCGCACGGTTTAAATAACATTCCTTCCTGAATTTGGCCCTTGGTTTCCCCAGCCTCTGTGCTTGGGGGCACTCCAGCCCCCATCCCGTTCCTTTCTTGCTAATGTTCTTCTCCCCATCCTTTGTTGACACGCCAATTTATTCAGCACTAGCCTCCCCCTTCCTCTCCTCACTGTTTTCCATTCCTCACACTCCTCTCAACGGACAAACACTCCCCAAATTGTGTGTGTGTATGTTTGGGGTCTAGGAGAATAACATCTATTTTTGTCCTCTATCCATGATGAGAAGGGAAAAAAGTGTATCTTCCTCCCCCATAAGTTCTCCTAAATGTCTAGTGGGGCCAGTCTGGAAGCCAGGGGCTATTTTGTGCATAGGCTAAGGGGTGTGTGATTTACAGGGTGTCGGAAGGGTCATTGTAGCAGTTAGCCTTGGTAGCCTGCTCTTCCGCCATTTCTCCTTCTCCTTCCTAACAGAACCCGAGCTTTGTTTGGGCAGCAGCTCCAGCTCAGCCAAGTGCTCCAGAGGAGGTGGGCTCTAGCCTCATTCTCTAGCTGCGAGTCATCACTGGTCCAACTAGAGTCCCATTCCCCTTGCCGGTGATTGTTTTGGGCACGAGCATGTGAAACAAGTCTATCCAATGAGAATGAAGCATAAGGGTGGGAGGGGCCATCTGGGAAAAGTTACCGTCTATCTTTAAAAGATTCACTGGTAATTACAAGTCCCTCCTAAGGTCCCTGTATATTGTCTGGAGGCTGTGATGGTGAGAGCTGCTAGGGCCATCTGGGAACCGCGAGAAGACGAGCCCCAGGAAAAAGGCATGCTGCTGAGCCGAGTAGAAAAGAAATGTAAAAACAAGTTGACCAAAAAGGGGCCACACACTAAACCTGACAAGCTCAGGGAGGCCTGCATGGTGGGCCTTACAAACTCAGAGACCAGATGTAACCACATAGGATGGTGTAAGCACTGAAATTCCTGACTAAAAGCTGGGCATGACAAATAGTCATGTCCTGTAGCTTCCTTGACGAAGGTAAATCTTTACTGTAAGTGAGCCTGTCTATTGTCTTTTGCCATCTAAGATAACATGCCTTTGAAATGTCTGAGTGATCTTTTCCAGACCCCTCAGGGCTCACCCAGTGGCACGGGACCACAGAACCCCTCATTGCTATTTTGTTTCCCGAATACCATCTCTATGTGCAGTAAATGTTTATTACTAACTATCCTGTACCCACCAATGGAAAAGAAGTATGTATCTCTTTTATTTTTTATCTAATCCCACAGATTTTCCTGTTTTGCTTTCTCCAGTCCTCTCAACCTACCATGTGGATTTCATGTAACCCTCCTTTGATTCTAATGTATAAAATAAGCCGTAAAACTATCATTCTCCAGAGCATTTTCTTAATCCGTTGAGATTTTGGTTCCTGGCAATGGTCAGTTTGACTCAAATAAATTCAAAAAAACTCTCTGCAGGTTTAGACATTTCTCATGTCAACACGTTTATGATGTTCTTGAGTGGCCGAAGTTGTCTTACTCTGGACTTCTTGTTTTTGAGAAAATAGATTTTCTCCTTTTAAGCCATTTATCTTAATATTTTCTGTTTCTTGAAACTTAACATGTCTTAAAAAAAAGAAACATAGCTTTTCTGATCCCAAATAATTGCTCCCTGCATACCATCTCTGCCCTGCTTACCTTCTAAATACATAGGTCATAATTATAACAGCAATAGTTATTAATTTCATATTGCTTTTCATATGCTAGGCACTATCCTAGGAGTTTTAAATAAAGTACAGTCATAAATAAATGTGCCACTTAGCAACAGGATATGTTCTGGGAAATGCATTGTTAGACGATTTCATCATTGTGCGAACATCACTTAACGCACTTACACAGAACACACTTACACGCACCGAGATGGTGTAGCCTGTGTGTGCTCGCCATTGCTCCCAGGCTACAACTCTGTACAGCACAGTCTGTGCTGAATATTGTGGGCAATTCTAACATGGTATTTTTTTTTAGTTTAATCTTTATTGTATCTTCCCATTACCATTTAGTCCTCTTGTAACCCCCTTCTCCCAGCAATCACCACATTGTTGTCCATGTCCATGAGTCCTTTTTCCTTTTTGCTCAGTCCCTCCACTCCCTAACCTCCCCCCCACTAGCTGTCAGCCTGCTCTCCATCTATGAATCTGTCTCTGTTTTGCTTGATAGTTCAGTTCATTCATTAGATTCCACATATGAGTGAAATCACATGGCGTTTGTCTTTTCCTGACTGGCTTATGTCACTTAGCATAATGTTCTCCAGGTTCATCCATGCTGTTGCGAAAGGTAAAATTTTCTTCTTTTTTATGGCCAAGTAGAATTCCATCGTGTAAATGTCCCATAGTTGTTTCATCCACTCAATGATCGATGGCCACTTTGGCCACTTTGATATCTTGGTGATTGTAAATAATGCTTCAATGAACATAGGGGTGGTTATGTTCTTTTGAATTAGTGTTTTTGGGTTCCTTAAGATATATTCCCACTTCTGGGAATTGCTGGGGCAAAAGGCAGATCCACTTTTAATTTTTTGAGGCATCTCTGCACTGCTTTCCACAGTGGCTGCACCAGTCTGCATTCCCACCAACAATGCAAAACAATTCCCCTTTCTCCACATTCTCACTAGCACTTGTTGTTTGTCAATTTATTGATGATAGCCATTCTGATAGGTATGAGATGGTATCTCATTGTGGTTTTAATTTGCATTTCTCTGATGATTAGTGATGTTGAGCATCTTTTCATATATCTGTTGGCCATCTGTATGTCCTCTTCGGTGAAGTGTCTATTCAGATCCTTTGCCTATTTTTTAATTGGGTTGTTTGGTTTTTTTTGGTGTTGAGTTTTGTAAGTAATTACAAATTTTGCATATTAATCACTTATCAGATGTATTGGTGAGTATGTTCTCCCAAACAGTGGGTTGACTTTTTATTTTGTTGATGTTTTCCTTTGCTGTGCAAAAACTTTTTAGTTTGATGAAGTCCCATTTGTTTGTTTGTTTATTTATTTAGTTTCCCTTGCCTGGAGAGATAGATCTGCTAAAAAAATTTTATGAGAAATATCCAAGATTTTGCTGCCTATGTTTTCTTGTAGGATTTTTATGGTTTCAGGTCTAACGTTTAAGTCTTTGATCCATTTTGAATTTATTATTGTGTGTGGCATAAGAAGGTGGTCTAGTTTCATTTTTCTGCATGTATCTGTCCAATTTTACCAAAATCTTTTATTAAAGAAACTATCTTTAGCCTGTTATATGTGCTTGCTTCCTCTGTTGAAGATTAATTGACTATAAAGGTGTGGGTTTATTTCTGGGCTCTCTATTCTATTCCATTGATCCATGTGTCTGTTTTTATGCTAGTACCAGGTTGTTTTGATTACTATGGCCTTGTAATATAGTTTGATATCAGGTAGTGTGATTCCTCCAACTTTGTTCTTCTTTTTCAGGGATTGCTGTTGCTATGCAGGGCCTTTTGTGGTTCCATATAAATTTTTGAAATATTTGTACTAGTTCTGTGAAATACATCATTGGAGTCTTGACAGGAATTTCAACATAGTACTGGAAGTCCTAGCCACAGCTATCAGACAAGAAGAAGAAATAAAAGGCATCCAAATTGGAAAGGAAGAATTAAAACTGTCTTTATTTGCAGATGACGTGATACTGTACATACAGAGTCCCAAGGATTCCACCAAGAAACTACTAGGACTGGTAAATAAATTCAGCAAAGTAGCTGGATTTAAAATTAATATCCAGAAATCAGTTGCATTATTTTTTAAAGATTTTATTTATTTTTAGAGAGAGGGGAAGGGAGAGAGAAAGAGAGGGAGAGAAACATCAATATGTGGTTGCTTCTTGCACACCCCCTACTGGGGACCTGGCCCACAACCCAGGTATATGCCCTGACTGGGAATCAAACCAGTGACCCTTTGGTTCGCAGGCTGTCACTCAATCCACTGAGCTACACCAGCCAAGGCTCAGTTGCATTTTTATATGCTAATAATGAACTGACAGAAAGGGAAATTTTTTTAAAAATCCCACTTACAGTTGCTTCAAAAAGAATAAAATACCAGGAATAAACCTATCCAAGGATAAAAGACCCATACTAGGAAAGTTATAAGACACTGAAGAAAGAAATTGAAAAAGATCAAATAAGTGGAGACACATACCATGTTCATGGATAGGAAGATGAATATCCTGTAGCACTAAGGGGCAGAGCAATTCCTGTGAGCAGGGCTATTGCTTCCTCTCAGGCTGATGCCACTGGAGAGGAGTGCCTTGCCTGAGAAAGATGGCTTCTGCAGTGTGGGGGGTGACTCAGCACAGGGATCCTGGTAGCTGTTCCTTCAGTTCTCTCACCAGACCCACCAGCCCCAGGCTCTCCTCAAGTTTGTCTAGTCCACTCTGCCCTCTCTCTGCCAGAATCTGGGGAAAGTGGTGCAAACAAAATTTTGTGTGTTGGCCTTTTAGGAGGCTCTCTGAACCTCCAGCCATCTCTCCCTGGCAGACAGAAACCCTGCTGCTTTTCACAGCTGGATGTTATCTGAGCTCTGGTGCTGTAGGCTGGGAGGCCCAGCTTGGGATTTAGACCCCATACTTCTCAGGGGAACCCTCTGGCCACTGAAATATCCCTCCAGAACCTCAGCTGCTGCACATGGGAGCCCAGCCAGCCTTCTCTCTCTTCCTCTGTACTAGGTCCTGTCATGATGGAGTGGTTTCTTCTGTCCATCCTTGGTTATGAGGCTTCCCTCCCACTAGTGTTCAGTTGGTTATTCTGGATGATTTCTCTACAATTTAGTTGTGACTCCAGATTGGTCCTGGGAGGAGGTGAGTGTAGCTTCCACTTGCTCTTCCACCATCTTGGATCTTGATAAGTATTTGTGTATTGAAACGTAGAAAAGGTACAGTTAACAAATGGTATAAAAGATTAAAAAATGGTGTACCCGTACAGGGTGCTTACCATGAATGGAGTTTGCAGGACTAGAAGTTGCTCTGGGTGAGTCAGTGAGTGAGTGGTGAGTGAAAATGAAGCCTCAGGACATACTGTACACTTCTGCAGACTTTATAAATACTGTAGTTTTAGGCTACACAAAAGTTATAAAACAACACAAGACTAAAGAGGAAATGATGCAATCAAGTGATACAGGGAAACATGAATGTATGATGCTCTTCCTGGCACAGCAGCATGCTGTTTCACAGCAAACTTTTTCAGTAGAAGTAGTACACTCTATAATAACGGTGAAAATTATAGAACAGTAAGTACATAAAACAGTAACATAGCTATTTATTATTATAATTGAGTATTATGTACTGTACATGATTGTATGTGCTACACTTTTATACAACTGGCCGATCAGTAAGTTTGTTAACACCAGTCACCACAAACTCATGAGTAATAATACATTGTGCTACAACATTGTGAGGCTACGATGTCTCTAGGTGATAGGAATTTTTCAAGTCCATTACAATTGTATGGGACCACCGTTGGGTATGTGGTCTCACATTGATGGAAACATCTCTATGCAGCATAGAACTGAAAATTCACTTAACCCTTATAAAGCCCTGTAAGATAAGCACGCTTCCTATCCTCTTACACAGTTGGAGAAACAGAGGCGTAGAAAGGTTGAGAAAATTGCCAAAGATCTTGCAGCTAGTAAGAGGCAGTCATGGGATTTGAACTTGAACTGTAGCACCAGAGTCCAGAGCCTTTTTATTTTTTTTTTAAAGTTTTATTTATTTATTTTTAGATAGAGGGAAGGGAGGGAGAAAAAGAGGGAGAGAAGAATCAATGTGTGGTTGCCTCTCACGCACCTCCTACCGGGGACCTGGCCCACAACCCAGGCATGTGCCCTGACTGGGAATCGAACCAGCAAGCCCTTGGGTTTGTAGGCCAGCACTCAATCCACTGAGCCACACCAGCCAGGGCCAGAGTCCAGACTCTTAACAATGACTCTATCAAGTTCCATGAGTTAAGTTAACTGGGAATTCTGGATCCTGGTCCTCCTGGGAGGGGCACATCTTCTCTTTCTCCACTCAGGTTCAAGTTTAGCTGCTGTGCCCTCCCTTGAGTGAGGAGTTTTCCTTATACCTTCTCATGAGTGTCTATTAAATTATAGAAAATGCAATCTAGTCTCTAGTGGCAGAAAGCAGCTTGGTATTTGGCCAGGAGTGGGGGGCAGAGGAGGAAATACAAAGGGGCTTGATGTTTTGGGGAGAGTGGGTGATGGATATATTCATGACATTGGTTGTGATCATAGTTTCATAATACGCACATATATCAAACTTATCAAATTATACATTTTAAATATTGTAGGTCATTGTATGTCAATCATACCACAATAATTCTGTTAAAAAGTTTTAGATGACTGGAATCAAATGTGTTCAAATGGTTCTCTTTATTTTGTTTATCTTTCTCTATTTTTAAAGTTTCTCCAGTGAGCTTTTATGATAGAAAATGAACGTATAGTTTTTTTTTTAAAGCAAATATCATTCAGGGCTAAGACAGCATGAGTAATTTTACAGGAACATTGCGAGTTAAGTGGTCCTCTGTGAGCTCATCTGGGAACTAAGTCACAATTTATGACGAGGCTGCTGTGGGGAAAATGTGCTTCCCATTCCAAACACCGATTTTAAATTGAACGTCCAGAATAGTTTTGTTTTTTTTTCTCGTTCTCTCAGCAGCAGAATCCTTCATTTCAGGTTTTATTCACAGGAGTTTCTTTTATTTTTCTGGTGGATATTTTTTTTTCCTCAGCGAGTAAAATGGTCATTAAAAATTAAGCAATATTTGGTGTGGGGGACGTAGATGAGGATGCGTCCAGGGAAGTTGTCTTCCTGACCCACCAGGAAGCGCTCGCAACGTGGTGCTGGTCAGAAACAAGACGGTGAACATCGCACCTTGTTCCCACAAATGCCTGCCTCCTAGCTCACGTGGCTTTGGCGACACAACCGCCTGGTGAATTGCTTTCTCTCCCCATACACAGTCTCCCTAAAGCCCTAACTCCCGACGGGCAAGCCTTAAGTCAGGCTGCTGCCATAGGAGAGCGTTTACCCCACCAGCAGCCTCTGTGGGGGCTGTCCTACTGTACTCATCAGGCCTGAACGAACGCTTGTTTTCCAGCCACGTTCTCACCCTGGGACCTTTCTGCAGGCAATGATGCACAAAGCAAAAAGCAGGGTGGAAATGTCTGAATTGGTGGGACTCCTGCCGATTTTTAGGGGAGAGGGACAACAACCAAATCCCAATGAAGTTAGATGTGCTAGAGCCTAAATACCACTATCTAGGAAAACTTAGGGGACACTAAGAAGGCTTTACATGGAAGTGACAGGGGCTTCTCAGGATCGCAAGGTAAAATCGATTTCCCACTACTTGTTGCCTTGGAAACTTCACACACTCTCGAAGGCACAACCGGACCACACCATGGTCTCAGTCCGGATGATGCTACACTTGTTCATCGTCTTGTTTCTGACCAGCACCACGTTGCGAGCGCTTCCTGGTGGGTCAGGAAGACAACTTCCCTGGACGCATCCTCATCTACGTCCCCCACACCAAATATTGCTTAATTTTTAATGACCATTTTACTCGCTGAGGAAAAAAAATATCCACCAGAAAAATAAAAGAAACTCCTGTGAATAAAACCTGAGACGAAAGATTCTGCTGCTGAGAGAACTAGAAAGTGTTTGGAATGGGAAGCTCAATCTGATAAGAGCTCAATCCGGATGATGCTACGCTTTCTCTTTGACTGCCCAACACAGGACTGGCCAGTCCTCCTTCCCACGGTGCTCTTGCAGCCCTTATTACATTCTGTTGAACTTTCCAGCTTATCTGAGAGGAAAACCGATCTTTTTCTTCTACGAATCTGCCCCAGCAGCCAGCAGAGTTCCTGGCACATAGTAGGCACTCAAAAATGTATGTATGACATACATATTGCTTCCTGACAAATTCCAAGTGACTAATGAAGCTTATATAAATGCATTCTTCGAAGGTAATTAAGGGAATAGTGTAGGAATAAGCCTAGAGGCTTCTCATTATTTAGTTTTGCCCTTGTTGTGGTTACTTTTGCAAGTTTCTTAGTGAGCTAAGGAGAAGGACAGTACTACAGTTGTATTTGGTTGTGCGATGTCATCATTCTGTTACCCCGACTCAAGAAGTCTCTTATGGAAAGTAACGTCGAAGTCATTGCACTCAGCATTGTTAAGGTGTGTGTCATTTTACTTGCGAGCAACAGAAACCAACTCTAGCTAATTTAAGTAGAAAGGGGAATTATAGTAAAGATATTGGTAGCACATAGAATCTTGGGTCAGGCCCAGGAATTAGCTGCACGTAATGCTCAGAATGCCGCAGCGAACCTGCCCTGTGTAGACACCACCGTCCCTCGCCCTAGCCCAGAGGCTGCAGACTGCACAGCCAGCGTCTCCAGTGCAGACCTGGACACTGACACTGGTGGTTGCCTCTGCTGCTCCAGAGACGGAGTGGAGCTACAGCCGCTGTGGCCACCCTCACCAAAATGGGCTGTGAGTGGTCCTGTTCCTGTGTGTCACCACCAGTTTCCGGTTCTAAATCTAAGGCAGAAACAAAACTGAGGTCCGGGCCCTCGCTGCAGAGGTGTCCGGGCAGTGATTATCGGGCACACTGATAACAGTGGAAAATTGTAACTGTAGGACATTGTAAGTCACCCCACCATTCTTTTGACATTGTGTCTGTAAGTACTGACCCCAACTGATATGCAGCTTGTAGGTGAACAGTGTGCTTGTGTGAGAATCCTAGGAACTGACTCAAAAGGTACAAACTCTGACTTTCAGGCATCCCAGCTCCAGGAGATTGGCTGACCTTCATCCATGGAGCTGGGATGACGTGAAGCCAGGATGACTGAACCAGGATGATGCACACCAGACTGTCATTTGCTTTATTGGAGTGGACTGTGCTCTCCTGCACACAGAGAACTTCACAACCCCCTCCCTTGATCTCTTTGTTTTGTTCCCCTCACTCTTATAATAACCTCTGCCTCCACTGAGAGGTGGAGATGGGCTTTGAGGCATGAGTCCCCCATCTTCTGAATATAAACAACTTTCCTTTACATCAGCACCTGCCTCTTGAATATTGGCTTTTGTAGTGCAGGCACTGGACCAGCTTTTGGTTACATGCTCGCACTGGGGGTGACAGGTCTCTTCTCTGTCTCAGACGCCAGGGCCATGGCTATCCTCTGGCCATGGCTATCCTCCCCAAAGCTGTTTTCCTTATGACTCTCTCAGGGAATAGGAGACTGGGAAGTATCTTTAATGTCCAGCTGCTAAGCCCCACCAAATATTGTCTTTATGACAAGGACACAAGAGAAAATTGTGAAACTTGGACTGTGTATAAAGGCAAGAAATGGACAGTCATGCATGGAAACCAGTGAATGGATATCAGGAAGTCTGCGAAAGCTCTGCAATTTTATGTGAAATTAAGTTTATTTCAGAAGTACGTATTCTGCAAAAAGCTTAAGAACCTAGATCAAGAGTATAAACTCATCACTTTGTAGCCCAGACTAACAAATTGAGGCCCACAGAGTGAGTGGCTTATTCAAGGATGCATAGGGTGTCCTAGCTGAGTAAGGGCTAGAACTCATGCCTCCAACATCTGTCTGAGAAACATCTTTCAAGTGCGAGGTACAAAATCATAGGTGTATCTGTCTTAGCGCATCCCTGTCCATTTGTACCGAGCTATTACGTGTTTCATAAGCACAGCAGCCTGTTCCCAGGTTTTGACTTCAGCTTTGTTCTTCTTTAGTGTGTCTTGTATTTGCCTACATCCCCTATTGGTGACCTACACACAGAGCCCACAAGGATGAGGGGGGTGAATCAAGCTAGAGGGCAGAAGCCCCAGGTCAGGCAACTGCAGCAACTCTAGCTGCGGGCAGACTCTTGAAGGGTTTTCCCAGTTGAGCCTGTGGTGCAGCTCTGTGGGTCTTATTCACGGGGCTTTGCTGACTGTGCTGAAACCGCCCCACCCTCATAGCAAATGTACCGCCCACAAGACTGCTGACTGCACTGTTCCAGCCATTTGTCCAAGTGTCCAGGTGCTGAGAACTCAAATGTCTGTCTGTAGGGATCAAAGAAACACATGAGTGAAGGTGTACAAGGCGTGACAACAGACAGTGGTGGGAACTATAGTAAACTGGAGATGGCCGCTGGAGGAAAGTAAAGTCAGACTCCTACCTCACTGTTTTAGGCCCAAATAAATGGGGGGAATTGCCTCAGTCAATTATATATATACTTGATCTCAGTGACTCAAAGCAATAACTAAGTCTTTTTTAAAGACTTAAGAAACGAAGATGTCCACAAGTAGATAAAACCATGTTACATTTTCTTACAAAACTGCATGTAATGCTTCAAGCAATACAAAAGAAGGGAAAACCACTGAGTACTTCGGGACGGATAAAAAGAATTTCAGAGTAATAGGAGGCTGACTTGATCGATCTACGAACTGAGTGGAACCCACATTAAGGCATATGGTTCATGACTTTATTGGGATTTTTTTCTTACTTTGTGAACCCCAAATAATGGTCCATCCTACAGTTGGTGTTACCTCAGAAGTACTTAGAAACGTTTGTGTATGTGTGCACAGGTTTCTGGAAGAGCCTGTAAGAGGGGACACCTTGGGGGAAGCAGCACTCGGGGCTTGGGAGACAGTGTGTTTAAACCCTTTTGTAGCTTTTGAATTTTGTATCAGATACAAGTATTATCTATTGAAAAACTTAAAGAGTAACTTTTTAAAAATGGTAGCTCTTTATGTGCTAACGTGGAGTGAAACCCAAGATACAGTGTTAAATTAAAAAATACAGTAAGTGGACACATAAAGTAGCTCCAATCCCAGGCCCAGTGTTCCCAGAGCTTCTAATTTTTCAAGGAAAGCTTGAAATCTCAATTTTGTGTGAAATTTCCTAATTTTGAGGGGTTGACAAGCAATTCGAATCCTCCTAAACATGATTAGGACAATCAAACCCGTCTGTGAGTGGTGTGTGGTCCTCGGACTGTCACTCCGGGACATGCACTTGTTCCTGATGGTGGCCCTGCCGCAGGTGGTTATGCAGGTGGTTTGGGGGCACCTGCCCAGGGGGTGAGTGGAGGCTGAAATCCAGCCTCGTTCCCTTCTCACTGAGCCATGGGGCCTAGTGCGGAGCTGCATGTCACGGTACAGGCGCCAAGGGTACAGAGGTGCCTGCCCTCTGCTTGCCAAGCACTGCACCAAAGCCACCCATAGCGGGTGCCTTTTTCCAATTCAAGTCAAGGTGGTCTACAGGTCAGTGATGGCCCTGCCTGATGGAGAAGAGAGCAGTTAGGTTTTTTTGTGATGAAAATTAAATGCAGGGTTTTTTTTGTCTTACTGGATTCTTCCTTGCCCTCTTGGCTTAAGAAGCTTTTGAGCTGAGAGATCTGCTCTCAGAGACCCAGGCGAAGTGTGTTCCACATGGATGCAGTCCTGTGCTGGTCTTGGCTCTTTTGGGACTGACCAAGTCAGACATGGCAGGTTGTCAAGGAAACAGTTCTTTTTGCCTTGTTTGGTTAAAAAAAAAATCTATCAAAGCTTCTGTACTTATCCCTCCCTTCTGTAGCTGAACACACAGCCTGTGGCTGTCAGCAGTACCTGCTCGCCTACCCACAAACTAGCCCATCACATTGAAGCGAAAGGAAGTTAAGTTAAATCAGGAGCGATGTTTGTTGTCCTGAGAATTCATTGAGATACTGCACTCGGGCTGCAAAGCACAGTGACTGCACCTAGTGTCTCTCAGCGAGTGGGCACTTATTTTTTTAAATAAATGGAGATAGAGGATTCATATGTTCTTTTGCAGTAGAATATCAAAGCTCTAAGCTGCCACCCTCGACTGCCCCAAAACACTGGTCACTGCCAGTTATGGATTCACTTAAATTTGGAGGCTTCAGTCTAAATGCCCCTTGTCGGCACTGGGAAGCAGGAGAGGAGGCTGGGGGAAAATGGGAGGCAGAAAAGTCACTCTTGCCCCTTGGCTTTTTGAAAATCTCTATTCAAAAATGTCAACTCTACCTAAGTTTTGCCCAGATTGCTAAGCAACTGGCTGTTGTGTGAGCTGGGACCTTGACTGTGATTTGAAACAAAGCAAGCCACAGATTTTTCACACACTACTCCCCGCCCCCTCCCCCTCCCACCCCCTCCCACCCTGTTCCCATCACACTGACGGGATAAAAACCGGTCTGCAATGTAGCATAATAGTTTCCAGTCAAGGCCTGCTTCTTAATAGGAAAATAGTGATGATTAAAACAAGGGTGATGATGGCAACTGTCTCATTAGGTTGTTCTCAGGATTAAATGAGGCAGTATCTCTAAAGGGTTGGACACAGTGGCTGCAACACGGAGGTGTTCAGTTAGTATTAGCGGTGATTAGCACTGGAAGGCAGGACCATGAACTTCCTTCATTCATCATACACTTATCGAGTGCCTTCTGCCTCCCTCTGCCAGGCACTGTGCTGGACACACGCTCACAGACAGGGCCCTCGAGGCGTTTGTGGCCTCACAGAGCAATAGGTTAGGACAGGGTGAAAGACAGGTCACAGGGGCTGCGTGATGAGCAGGCATCTAGAGACAACAGGAGCGTGACTGGACAGTGGGGATTTTGTGTTCTGCACAGTGTACTTGATTCTTGTTGTTACTTGTACTGTAGCTTGCGTTTCATCTTCCAAACAGGGCCACGTGGAATCAGTAATTGAGTGATTTTAACAAAGCCATGACTCATCGAATAAAAGGAATCTTGAGCTCACCTAATTCATTCCTTCCACCAGTCTTCAAGAAGGTCAATGCCTAAATAATCTGTAGTACCCGGTTTTCCCCTTTCCCATACTGGGCCTTTTGTAGAAGAGACTTACCTATCTCTCTGGAGAGGCACCTGTTTAAGAGCCTTCCCATTAAGGCTACTTCTTTCTCACATACTGCAATTCAAGTTTTGAGCAGTAAATCAAGCAAATTTTCTCTTAATGAAGGGAAGCGAGCCGGGCAGAATTTCTAGGTCTCAGATCACTCACTGCCCTTCTCACTCTTGCTGAAATCTATCCTTGAGAATGGTTCTTGGCCATATTCTGATTTCTCATGGAAGGAGGCATTAGACTGCTATCCTGCTGCATTCCTCAGGGAGATAGTCAGTGAAAGGCCTTCCTGAGATTCGATGGTTAAAGTTTAGTAACCCCAGAGGCACCCATCATTGTTCCAGAAGCTTTAGGTACGTGCATTGCCTGGATTGGACTCCAGAATGTGTCTGTCTTCCTTTTTACAGAGGTTTCCATGGCATAAGTAGGACGGTACCTGTAGGAGTTGAGGGCCACAAGGTTCAGGGGACCCTAACTCACCTGTCTCTCCTTCAGTTAAGAAGTTCACTTCATTTCAGCCAACATGAATAGGGCACCTTCTGTGTGCCCAGACCTGGGCCAGCACATGGCTATTTGGAAGATCGTAGAGTTCCGTAGGTCTGCTGGTACCAACAGAATGAAACCTGTGAAATGCACAGGTGTATTTATTTGCTAAACATAAATTATTGAGACTCAAATGGGCTTGGAGTTGAAAGAGAATTGGGGCATTCTCTAGTACTCAAGTGAAGGGTCCCTTCTCCATAATTCCTAATATCTGACTATTCCACTTGAGTGTACATACCTAACGGGAGGGAGACATCGCTCCTTCCAATGGACATTGTTTCCCCTGCCACCCAGAGCTCTTGACATTAGGGTCTCTGAGGTTAAAGTGCAGAAATATGTGTGTTTCACATGTGTCAGAGGGCATTGCTATGTAGAAGCTGAGTTTAGCAACTTTTTAATGAGAGGATTTTCCCCTCTAGTTCAACTAGTTCCCACGATGCAACCGTTTGTGGCTAAGAATAAATTGGCCACAGATTCTGCACAGGTCTGAGACCTGTCATTCCTACTGTATTATCTTATGGCCTTCCATAGCTCATGAAGTTCCTGGTGCTGGTGACAAAGCCCAGAGAGTCAACTCTGCAAATGTTCCTTCAGCTCTAAGGCACCTGTACACCGGTTATGAGTCCCAGGGCTCACAGGTAAGTCTATAATCTCCATCTGCAAAAGCTCACCCCAGCCATGCAGAACCAGAGGCACTCGGCGCGGCCTTCTGTTTCAGCCCCGCTGCTGGAATTACTCATGGCAGCTTTATGAGTTGTTTTACTATCTGGTAAAGTTTTATGCTTTTTCTTTTCTTTTCTTCTTAATAAACGAGGGAAGAATTCTGTGACCACAGTGCACAGACGCCACCTTCAGGAAGGAACTGTACTGTTCTGGTTAAGCCCCAAGGAACATAGTTTCTTTCCCTTTGTGAGACCTTTCAAAAGTCTTCAGATGAACATACAGTTTATGTTTTTATAAAGCTTTATTCTAAGTTTTTAAGAAATATACTTTTATAGAGCAATTTTAGGGTCACAGAAAAATGGAGCAGGAAGTGCGGATTTCCCATGCATTATTCCCTGCTATCAGATGTGCACAACATGCCCCACCAGAGCGGCAAGTTTGTTACCCAGATGAACCTTCGTTATCGCCCAGACTCCATAGTTTACATTACGGTTCACTCTTGGTGCTGCACACTCCATGGGTTTGAACGAATGTAACGTATGAGTGTGTAATGTATTCGCGATTGTAGTATCATACAGTCTCACTGCTTTAAAAACCCCGTGTTCCGTGCCCCCTCCCCTCTAACCCCTGCCGATCACTGATCCTTTTACTCTTTGTATAGTTTTACAGAACATCATACCGTTGAATCATCTTGTGTATTTTGTCTTTTCAGGCTGGCTCTTTCACTTAGTAATGTGTATTTAGGGTTCCTCAATGTCTTTTCACGACTTGAGAGCTCATTTTGTTTAGCGCTGAGTAGCATTCCACTGTCTGGCTATCGTCCAGTTCATTTATTCATCCACCAATGGAAGGATGTCTTGGTTGCTTCCAAGTTTTGGCAACTACGAATAAAGCTGCTGTGAACTTCAGTATGTAGGTTTATGAGTAGATATAAGTTTTCACTCCTTTGGGTAAATGTCAAGGAGAAGTATTGCTGGGTGTTGTAAAAGTGTGTTTACTTTTGTAAGAAACCTCAAACTGTCTTTCAAAGTAACTATCCAATTTTCCATTCCCATTAACAGTGAGTGAGAACTCCTATTGTTGCACACTCTTGTCAGCATTTGTATTGTTGTTATTTTGAATTTTAGCCATTCTAATAGGTATTAGTGGTATCTCATTGCTATTTTAATTTGCAATTCCCCAATGACATAAAATGTAGAGCATCTTTTCATATACTTACTGGCCATCTGTATATCTTCTTTGGTGAGATATCTGTTACTATCTTTTGCTTATTTTTTAAATGGTTTTTTCCTTTTGCATTGTTGAGTTTTAAGAATTCCCTGTATAGTTTGAATAACAGCCTTATATCAGATGTTTTTTAAAATGTTTTCTTCTAGCCTGTGGCTTGTCTTTCATTCTCTTGACAGTGTCTTTTGCAGAGTGAAGTTTTTTAATTTTAACAAAGTCCTGTTTGTCACACTTCTTTGTGGAGTGTGACTTTTGGTGTTGTATCTAAGAAGTCATCACCATACTCAAGACCATGTACACTTTCTCCTAAGTTATCTTCTAGGACTTTTATGGTTTTGCATTTTACACTTAGTTCTATGATCCATTTTGAGTTAATTTTTGTGAAGGGTGTAAAGTCTGTATCTAAATCCAATTTTTTTTTTTTGCATGTGGATAGTCACATGTTCCAGCTCCATTTGTTCTGAAAACTGTTTTTTTATTGTATTGTCTGTGCTGCTTTGTGAAAGATCAGTCAGTTCATTGTGTCTATGTGGGCCTATTTCTGGGCTCTCTATTCTGTTCCATTGATCTATTTGCCTTAAAAAAACTTTTTTTTGCCATTGTCACACATTGTCTTGATTTCTTAGCTTTATAGTAAGTCTTGATTTTGGGTAGTGGCAATTCTCTGACTTTGTTCTACAACATTCTGGGTCTTTTGCTACACCACATAAACTTTAGAATCAGTTTGCTAATATCAACATAACTTGCTGGGATTTTGATCAAATTGCATTAAGTCTATAGATCAAATTGGGAAGAGCTGACGCCTTGGCATAGATAATCGTTTTATCTATGAACATGGAACATCTCTCCATTTATTTTGTTCTTGATTTCTTTCATCAGAGTTTTGTGTTTTTTTTCTTGTAGATCTTGTATAATTTCATTACCTTTATAGCTAAGTGTTTTATTTGCTAATGTAAATGGTATTGTGTCTTTAAATTCAAATGTCATTTGTTTATGGCTGTTCTATAGGAAAGCAACTGACATTTGTATATTTGTATCTTGCAACCTTTCTATCATCGTTTATTAGTTTCAGGTGTTTCTGTTGATTCTTTCAGGTTTCCTGCATAGAAGATCATATTATCTGTGAAAAAAGACAGTTTTGTTTTTTATTTCCAAATTTGTATATCTTGTATTGCCTTTTCTTGTCTCGTTGCATTAGCTAGAACTGCCAGGACAATATTGCAATGCCATGGTGAAAGGGAATATTCTTGTCTTGTTCCTAATCTTAGCAGGAAAGCTTCCAGTCTCGCCACTAAGTCTCATAGTAACTATAGAGTTTTTGTAGATGTTCATACAGTTCATTTTAATCTGTTATATGTATCTTAGATATTTTGAAATATCGCTCAAAGTGGAAGCAATGGGTGCTCAGTCGACATTGAGCTCTGAAAGCAGGTTTGCCGCAGATAGTTAAGAGCGCTCTAAATCAGCTGGTTAGAGAAAATTGCTTATGAGCAGTTTCACATGAAAATCCAGGAAACGTGCCTTTCACTCTCTGGTCACTTCATTTCAGTCTTGGATTTAGAGACATCTTCCTGAAAAGAAAAACTAATGTGTTGATTTCTCCTTAGTCTATGGGTTATTAAATGAATTCTTTCCTAACTGACGATAATTAAGTATCATGGATCCTACCACTGTGGTCTATATTTTGTTTACTCTTAGTTTTGTGATGGTACAATCATTTATTATGTCTTTCAATATTTCTTTGTGTGACAAGTGCTGTAATAAAAACACAAAGAAGTCACAGTTTCTTCCTCCTAGGGACTTCCAGGTCTACTAGGGAGCTTCATGCTGGAGAGAAACAGCCAAGAGACAATGCAGCAGGGTGTAATTAATCATCACAAGGAGTAATGCCGGCTATAAGTGTAAAGAAAGCCCAGGATATAGCAGACCATGTGGATTGGAGGCATGGTGGAAGATCTTGGAGAGAAGGCGGTACGAGGCTGGTCCACTTGGTGTAGGTTAAATTGCAAATGTGAAAGCAAGAGAGAGGGAGAGGCATTGCTTTCAGGTATCTGGTCAGTATGAGCAATGGCCTGTAGTTGGGAACAAGCATGACATGAGAATAAGAACAGTGTAAGCAGAGCACAGAAAGGGATTTATTTGGATGTGCAGGGATAAGTATCTCCTTAAGGTGTGATTGCTCATAGTTTTGTTTTCTATAATGATAAAGGGTGAGATTTTCACACTTTTATGGAGCAAAGGACTATGATGTAGCTTCACAGGTTATGTTGCTCATTATAAATTTTTGCAACCATCAGAAATATGATAGAACGACTAAATTATCCTGCTTTTAGGGATGTTGAGATACAGCCTATCCTTTCCCCCTCCCCCTCTCTACATTTTGGAAGGCAGTGAGGGAACTAGCCTGGCAGAGCAATGGTGACTGCATTGTAGGTGGGCTGAAGGCAGATGCTAATAATGGCTGACTTCCATTATTTGAGTCTCTGGATCCCTCTTCCTGAAAATAGGAGGCTCTTTGCCCAGAGAATGACAACCCTTTATTATCACCATAAAGACAGAGTTGACTGCTGCATTCATAGAAAAATGCCTAGTATGCCAAATATGAGTAACTTTGGATTTCATGCTGCTTTCAGTTGAACCCTAGATTCCCATTTCTTTGATAACTGGATATTTCCTGCATGTATGGCTTATCATTATCAGGTTTTAATACAAGTGAGGAACCTGCATTATGGGGCCGGGGGGTATTAAAGCTAGAGGCTGCCTCTGTTAACCCTCTGAGGAGTAAGATGGAAAATGCAAATGTTAATGTTGCTCTCTGGGGTCATAGGACACAGGGGTGTCAATCATCTCTGTAGTTCTGGTCCTACTCTGGGGGAGTATAGGAATCACAATAGCAATTACAAAAGCTATATAAAGGTCTCAATGTCAACTTTCCAAAGCCAAGTATTGTGAGTTTCAAACAAGGGTCCAAGTATATTTCTGTCTTCAAAGTGCTGACCGTTTACCAAATCTCCAACTCTGAAAGACAGTAGTGTTATGTATATATGCTCTTGAAGAGCTCTCTTGATTAATGTGGACTAAAGATGACATTTGTTAATATATTCAACTCATGTTTTTTTGAATACTCACTTTGTGAAAAGCTCATGCTTGGGGAGATGGAAACAGTGGTGAGCAAAACAGCTAGTCATTGCTTTCAAGGTATTCAGAGTCTAGCAGGAAAGGCAAAAATAAACCTTAGCAATGAAATGCAATGAGTGCTCACGTGAGAAAAATACAGGGGGAGCATCTAGCAAAAGGACCTACTCTAGTCCAATGAATAAATAAGAAATCAGCCTGTCAGTGGGAAGAGGAAGAGTGCTTCAAGAAGAAACAGCCTAGACAAAGGACCAGTGCCGCTGGAGGAGAGAGTGTGGGGGAGTGAGGTACAAACCAAGACCAGAGGGAGAGGCAGGGGGTCTAACCATGGTGGGCCCTGGAAGTCCTCTTGAGGAGTGTGGGTTTTATCAAAAGTGCAATGGAAAGTCATTGAAGAATTTAAAACAGAGGAGCAAAAAGTTCGTATTAGAAAAAGTGCCTTGTACCCTGTACCAAAACAGAGATCAAAGACTTATTTGCAAATACTAAGCAACAGTAACTCCCAAAATTTACCCTCAATTTTGCCACATATTCAAATAGTCACCTGTTAGCATTATTTTCGTTTTGGGTTAGGGTGAAATGTGGGAAAGAAAACCAAAAGTAGCACAAGTAGTTGGATTCTCTAGGATCTAGAGATTTTCATGAGCCAGGATGATTCAGGGTAAGACTGATGATACTTCAAAATAGCGGAGGAAACTGTTTTCATAGCTTCCAGATCAGAAAAGGTACCAGGAAATAGTCAAAATATTGACAGTAGGTATCTTTGAGCAGTTTTATCTAATGATTTATATTTTTCAGTACTCCTCATATTTCTTTCTTTTTATTTTATAATCCTGAGAAACCTCATTTTTAATTTAGAGTATAATCATAAAGTTACACTTTCCAAAAGCCTTCTCTTTTCTTTATCCTTCACCATCCTGCCATCTTTGCATAAGGTCATGGACAACATGTTTTTGATTCATTATTCAGGACCCTGGGACCCTGGAGAAAAAGTGCTGGGACTTTGGACTCAGAGAGGCGATAAATTACATTTCACCATTGATTTTTATAGCTGCTGCATGTCTTCCAGCTTCTTCTTGCCCCAAGCAACATGAATAATGGATTTCTTGTCTTCTTCAGAATTTAAGGTTCAGCTCCAGCCGTCACTAAAGCAGGCCCATGCAACAAACATGGCTTCAGAAACCCCATGTCCTGATCTATCTCAGAAAACACGCTTAGATGTGACTGTGGGGGTGGCTGTTGTCAGATGTGCAGCTTAGTGGAATGGTTCAGATGACTTCCCGAAGGCCTCACATGAGGCCAATGATGGATTCTCACATTTAACAAAGAGGAAACGGAGGCCCAGAGAAGATACACAAGTTGACCAAGGTCATGTAGCTAGTTAGTGGCAGAACTGGGACTAGATTTCAATAAAAAATTTTCTATCCCTGGAATATTGTTCTCACTCCACTGCATTGCCTCGGCATCAGTGGTGTCAGCCTGGGGAGAAGGTGGAGGGAAGGGGTGAGGTGGTTGTACAGTGAGCTTGTAGCAGGGATTAAGGAAGTGGAGGGAGGGCGGGGAGGATGGAAATCAACAGGGGGTGGAGGGGAGCAGGGGGTGTGCTAACCTCAGGGCAAGGCTCAAAAAGCCCAGTGTAATCCAAATCAGGCAGGCAGCCTGCCTTTGATTGGTCCATCCGGCTGAGTTCTCCAAGCTACCGCTCCCTGAACTGTGCCCAGCTGGCAGGATGAAAATCATTTGAAAAATATCCGGAAATTGCTACTCACCAGGGAGCATCTGTGAAAAATACTGGCCGCAAATGAGCTGGCAGGGGCTCAGGGACTGCCAGTCACCCTGCCACAGTGAGTTTTCTGTAGGGGTTCCCGAGCTCTTTCCCAGATGGGCCGCTCAGCTGCTGTTAAGTGGTTGGGCCCAGTAGACTTCTTTGCAGTTATTTCTCATAATGTTCTTGAAAAGCTGTAGGTAAATCAGAGTTTTATACCCGGAATCATATGTTTTTCAAAGGTACTTATAGATGTTCTTGCAGTAACTCTCTAAACAGAAGGATTTCTTCATAAATAATTTGCATTTTTGTAAATCTGGGTTTCCTAATGCAGACTCCGCCCGGGGTCAATGTGGTGAAGAACTTCTAGGTCACTGAGACATAATCTGTGTTTGTGTTGTTCCCAGGCATGGTAAATGAGAGGCAGCGCTGGACCCTCTTCCCAGTAGCCTGGGACCCTGGGGGTTGCCCCGCCTTGTTGGAAATCTGCCCAGCCTCAGAGAGCAACGTTTCCTTGAGAACGCAAAGCTGGGAAAACCTAACCCAACATTTTAGTTCCTCCGTTACAACAAGTTATTCCCAACATCATTCGGTCCTTTTTATCTCCTAGATCCAAATGTTCTCCAAGATGCTGATGTTCTCAGCAAGACATAACATAAATGTTTTGATCGGAGTGCCTCTCTGATCTCATCTGGGAGTGAGGCCTCCTGCTGATACCGAGCGACTGCTATTTTCTCTGGTCTTTTCACCTGTTGGGTAGTATCAAGCAGTTCACCAGAATAGGGTGTTCTGAGTTTTAATGAAACAGTTGGAATTAAGAGAATAAAATGTTTGTTTACCATTTGTATTAGTTAGGGTTCTCTAGAGAAATGAAACCGATAAAAGATTTAGATACAGACAGATATAGATTTATCTATCTATCTATCTATCATAGGAATTGGTAAATGTGATTATGGAGGCTAGGAAGTCCCTTAGTCTGCCATCTGCAGCTGGAAAACCAACCAGGAAAGCCAGTGGGATGGTGTAATTCAGTCCAAGTTCAAAGGCCTGAGAGCCAAGGGAGCCAATGGTAAATTTAGGTTGGAGTACAAATGCTCAAGAACCAGGAATGCTGAAGTCTGAGGGCAGGAGAAGATGGATGTCTCAGCTCCAGGAAACACAGCAAATTTGCTCTTTCTCAGCCTTTTTGTTCTGTTCAGGCCCTCAACAGATTGGAAAAGCAAATGCATCTGCTTGGGAAGGGCAATCTTCTTTACTCAGTGTACCAATTCAAATGCTAATTAATCTCTTCCAGAAAAACCCTCACAAACCAACCAGAAATAATATCTTACCAGTTCCCTGGGCATCCCTCAGCCCAGTCAGGTTGACACATAAAGTTAACCATCACATCATCCAAATCAAATACACAAACTATTCTGTTCATCAACTTCTACCCTCTTGCAGGCCTGTCTGATGGTTATGGAACCCCACCAATGGTGTGGGGTTCGATTGCCCACTGCCAAGAAGCATGATTCCAATGCAAGGGTTTGGTGAAAAAGGAAAGAGGGTGTTTATTTAAAGGTTATATAGATTTAGAATGATGGCTGACTTCTGCTGTTAAGTCCTGCTCCCTTTAAAAACACCAAAAAACACACAGTCCTGCCTCCCTTTGCCAACTCTGGCCAGTTTCAGAATACCCCACTCAGAGGCACCATCTTTCAGAAAAGCAGAAATCTGCAGCTCAGCATTCCTGGTCACAGTTCAGCTCCAAGCACCTGTCACAAATCTAGGTGGCCAGGCAGGTCCCCTGTAGCACAGCCAACTCTACTGCTGTCTTCTACAGGCAGACTTCCCAACCTCATGGCAGACTCGCTGACTTTCAGATCCCTGGCACACCTCATGGCTCTCTCCCCTTGTAACCTTAATTTAAATGCTCAGCCGGAACTTCCTATGTGATCTCATATCCAGCCCTTCCTTATGGGCTGGATTAGCATCTGCCATTTTTGTCAGTTTTCCAGTGTCTTTTACCCTCTTTTGGCTGCCATCTTTAGTGGGAGCAAGAGTTCCCAGTGACACAGGGGTATCAGGGTGGGCATTATGAGTCACTGCACCTCTCAGTCAGTACACAATTGGCCCTGGGCCACAACCCTCTTCCCTTCAGGAAGGCAGGGCTATTAACTTGCCTTTTGTTATGCAATGTATCTTAACCTCTGTACCATCTGCTCTCCCCTTCCCCCAATCCTGCCTGAAGACAGGATGGTGGGGGTTGCTCCTCTATTTTCAGGGGACCCATGCTCTGCACCCTGTTACAATGGCTTCTATCTATTTTAAATATGTGCAAGACCCTGTAGGTAGAAAAGGAGGAGAACACTGTGATGGAAATGACTTTGCTAACCCCGTTTTAGAGAAGCTGAAAATGTCCCAGATAGGCCTCACAATGGCTCTCAGAACAGAACTCCCCAAAATTCAGGACATGACTTCTTTTAAGGCTCTTGTTTTGGGGTTCCCTTCTTCCACACTTGACCTTTTAGCCCCACCAAGCACAGAGGCTCTCCGGAGAGAGAACTGAGGATTGGGGTGAGGAGAAAGACCATTTAGGCAGCAAAGACATGTCAGAGAGAAAGAACAATGGAAAAGGGGATTTTAAATATTGCTGAGTAATAGGATTTTGAATTTCTCTTAGTTTCTTTAAAAACCACAATGGAAAAATGGAATTTCTTTTTATTACTTTTGGTTCCCGGACTTTTTTTTTTTCTTAATTCATCTAAGGATCATTTTGGCCATAAAGAATTCCAGGGTTGCCTTTCTTTTGGTGAAGGAGGTTGAGAGTGGGGATGGAAGGTTGTTTTATATTTTGAAACTCTTTAAGAGATAAAATCAACCTGTAAAGTCTTAGTGGAAACTCCACAGGAGACACTGAGTTTGGTAGAAACGATTTGGTCCCTTGTCAAACAGTCCCCAGGTGGGTCCAGGCCACCACCAGGATCCTCCTTTCATCTGGGCCACCTGCTGGTACCAGTGCCCACCAGCGTTACTAGGCCAGCTCTGCTGACTGCAGAACCCCATATTTTTATCATGATTTTATGTGTGATCACTGCTAAGCTCACTTGGCAGATGCCTTTGCTTTTCTTACATAAATATTGACAATTCCAATTTAAAAAATCTTTCTTATTTGCATGAACAGACTCTAGTTGCCACCCACCAACATATATTGCACTAAAAGGCAACTGCTATGTCCCTGAGACATGGCCTTGCTTTAGTCCAAGACTCCCAGGCTTGGGTATACATTAGACTCACTGAGGGAGGGAGTGCTCATGGAGAAGTAAGGATTTCAGGTCTCACCCCAGGGATGATCTCTGGGCCTAGGAGTCTGCATTCTAACACAGACGTCAGTGATTCTGCTGCAGGTGACTCCTGACTGCACTTTGAGAGAGGTCGATAAAGGTACTTTCCCTAGAGCCCACCCAGAGGCATCCCATGAGTCCCAGCCTCCCGTGGGCCTGCCCCTGCTTGTTCCTGGGATAAGTGAGCATTCACAGGGAACAAGCAAGGGCCAGGGGAATCTCACTGCCATCTTTTGACATATAAAAGAGCACCAGGAAAGCATCCTATGTGGGTCCATCTCATGAGAAGCCCAAAAGGCTTCTGGCTAGATAAGGCTGTACACTTCATGGTAAAAGATCCACATGGAAAGGTTAAAACCAGGCCTCCTTCCTGCCTTTTGGTCATGGTGGAATGGAGAAAGGACTGCTTGGTGAGGAGGAGACACAGAGTTGTTGTCTTCATAAGCTAGAGGCTGATTTTGTGGAGGGGGGTTGCAGTTTTCCTCTGTGGCTCCAGGGAAGAACCAGGATCAGTAGTGGAAGCTGTAGGGAAGCAGGGTTTAATTCAGTAAGGAAGTTTATAATTAGGGATCTTGAGAATGAAGTGGGCTCCATTGTGTGGTAGTGAGCACAGTACCATTTGAGAGTCAGGATGAAGAGGCTTTTTGAGTTAATCAACTAATTTATGTGTCCTACCTTTATGGCTAATATGGGGTAATCGAAAGAATCCCGGACTTGAGGTCGAGCCTAGATTCAAATCCTGAATCCCTCACTTGTGACCTTGGGAATGTAATTTCACCTTCACAGGGTTAGTGTGATAGAGAGATAACACATGTCACATGCCTGGCACAGAGGAGCTTGGTTGTATTTGCTCCCTGCCCCTTTCTTCTGTGTCTGTACTGTTTTAGGCAATCAGGAAAACAAGGATGAGTAGGACCCTGGGTCTCCTCTCCAGGCGCACCCCAGCTAAACACAGGAGGCAACCAGAAACACAAATTTGGCATAAAAGTGCACCTGCTGTAACGTAGGGCGAGGGCTGGTGGAGGCCCAGAGGGTGCAGGAACTTTTCCCTCTCTCCAGGGGTTGGTGCTTCCTGTCCACACAGGCTCTTGATGTAGTCATTTGAATTTCACTGGACACAGAGACGGCCTTTCCAACTTGGAATAGCTACCTGCCACTGGGGAATGCTAAGGGGCAAAGAAAATCTGTGCTATAAACCAAAGGTAAAATTCCCCTTCATCCTTTGTTGCTTTGAATCCATTGATCCAGCAACCATTTTTTTTATTTTTTGAGCCCACATCCATGCTAGGCAGCTGGGGATATAGAGCTGACAGTCAGAGTCCTCGCCCACACGAGTTCGTGGTCTGTTTGTGGAGGAAGACAGAGGTGGATAAATACACTCCCCAGGACCCCAATATCCGTTCAACCAACGCCTTCTCACTTTTCCACGTAGCAGTTATGCTCACCCGCGGTCGGCAAAACTTGCCTCGGCCAACGTGGCACTTCCTCCTCTGACGACTTCACTCACAATGGACTTTGTTCTTTCAAGTCTTAGTTCAAAAGCTTTATTCTTGGAGCTTTATAGTAATGACATTAAAATGCTTTTGATCACACATTTTTATTAGTAAATTATTTTTTATAGGAAACCTATTCATGTGCGATGTGACCTGTGGCTCAGCTCTGGTTCTGAAAGCAGACAGATACGTGTTGGCATGCAGGGAACATCCGTGGATAGGTGTCCCGTGGGAAATCAGGCATGCATTGTCCCTAGGCTGCTTTGAAACTTGCTCTTGCAAAAACTCCCTCACCTGGGATGGAGACAGCAGAAGTTTATTGTGACTTGTGCTAGACCTTCCAAACCTGAATGTGAACAGCTCAGCCTTCTCCCCTTCACATATGTAAATGATCTTTCTCTCTGAAGTAATTGGCAACATTCTTTCCTCTGTTATCTGTAAAAGGTATCCACCCAAAGCGAACCTGTGCATAGTTAATGAGAACCATCCTGGATGTAATGTACCTAGAATATCAATAAAAGCCTGTTGAGGCAGGGGTTGGGCCCCTCTCTTTATCATTTAGAGATCAGCCACGTATCCCTTTTTGCTCCACAGGATTTCTCTAGTCCGTGTGAATTTGTTCGTCACTTGTCCGGGGATATAGGACAAGCATTCCACAACAACACGCGGTCCTGCCGGACGGGACAGTGACAATTTTTGAACTGACATATATGAATGATACATAGTTAAAACCATTACTTAACTAATTTCTCATATGATCTACGCTGCGGGCGAGGCCACCATGAATAACAATGTTTACAAATCCATGTGTCAGGTAATCTTCATACTTTCAATTTTAGGGAGTCCTGTTCATTACCAGATATGATGAGATAGTTATTTTTCCCTTGTGTTGTTGCCAAAGGGGTCCTATGAGGAGTAACTGGATGCCTGCAATAATATATTTGTAGGTTTATGAGTTTGCATTATTGCAAATGTTATTGTCAACCAGAGTTCATGTGAAACTCCATTTTGTGAGGCCAAGTTTACTTAAGGCAAGATAGCCACCTCCCTGGGCACACAATAACTGAAAATGCCTCCGTAGCCCTGACCTAGCCTGTGAAGTACTGGCGAAGCTCATCTTTGTTCAACTTTCTGCTAGATCACTGGGCGCTCCCTCGGAGGGTCCACCACACACGGGAAGCCCACTCAGGCCGGGCAGCCGATGCTCCCATCCTTTCTGTTCAAATGAGTGGCCCCGCACTGCCGACCGTGTGGGACAGTAGCCCCCTTCCTCCATGAAAGACACCGTGGAGCTGGGGCAAGTGTCCAATGCTCCTGATACAGAAGCATTCCAGCGAACAACAGAAAATGTGCTGCCGTCTGCTCTCCTGGCGCCCTTTTTGATTGCAATTCGGTTTTCAGAAAAACCACATGATATAAAAATTAAAAGCAAATGTCATGTTTCCAAGAGATATTTGTAGAGAACTGAACACGCACGGCTCTTGTGTGTGTGCATGTGGCTGGACAGAAAGGAGTGAGCTTTCTCCGCATCGTGTTAGGGCCCAGTGCCATGAGAAAAACAAAAGACAAGATGAGTTTTGTATACTGATGATAAATATGATATCAAGACATCCTTTTGTATGAAAGAAACTCTTGCCATTTAATTCTATAGATAAGAACTAAAAACCATCATTTTAAGAAAAGAGAGAAATAGTTCTATATTTTATTTTATACTCTCTATCCCATCTACAGCAGGCTTTCTTTTTAAAAAGAGTTCATTTTTATTGTGTTTTTTCATTACTATTTATCCCCTTATACTCTCTTCCACCTCCACTGCCCCGGCCCCCACAATGACCATTGTCCATGTCCATGAGCCCTTTCACTTTTTTGCTGGATTCTCCCACCCTCCCCAACCCCCCTCCCCAGAGCTGCCAGCCTACTCTCTATCCACGAGTCTCTCTGTTTTCCTTGTCAGTTCAGTTTGGCCCTTAGATTCCACATAAGTGAGATCGTATGGTACTTGTCTTTCTCTGACTGGTGGAACAGGTATTCTTACCACCTTTTGTGCCATAAACCCTAGGCTGCCTGGTAAAAACTGTAAACCCATTCTCAAAATAGCCTGTAAGGTATAAAATAAAATACATGAAATTTGAAAGGAAGTCAATTATACTGAAATATTCAAAACTCAAAATATAAAAAAGCAAATTATGAAATATTAATATATGTGCTTATTTACTAACACAAATAGGATCTGGTGGCAGATCTATTGTGATTTCAAAGTAATGATGAGTATAAAAATATTTTGAGATATCTGTCATAGCTAGAATATGATTAGAAAATCTCTGTAATTTCTACTGTTCACATCACTAATAATACTAGTTAATTGTCTATATTTGTAATTCAAGAAAGTGCTAAATTTCAAATAGCAATGAATGGAAATAGAGATGCAAGTTTTTTTGTATTCAATTTTATAAAGCCTTGCATCACTGAGGTTCCTAGGATCTACCCCACTGCCCCAGCTTTCTGAACACTGGGCAGAGGGAATTACTGGGGAGTTTAATGGTCACATACTTTCCAGGAGGTGTCAGACTTGCATTTCAGAATCCACTGCTGAAATCCAGTTGCTGCTCTCATCTTCTCAGACAAGCACGTCTCCTGACTCAACGTTTAAGGCAGATAATCCACCACTCGGAGTCACTGAAAACTAGACCAGAAAAATGCTGACTTCAAAGAGAAACAAAGAACTTCAAGAAAATAAATTCTACAAGGACTAAGAAATTACTGTCTGAAATAAAAAAAATTTTATGACAAAAAAAATCTAAAGAAACAGAATTATTTTCCTGTCTTTTCAATGTAAAGACAGGCTTTGTGTTGTCAGCAAGGATCAGATATTGTGAAATTTCTGAAAATACATCACAGTCAGCTTTTGGTTGAAGATGAGGAATTCCTGTCTTCACAGAGAAGTCCACAGAGAAGGGTTATAGAACTGAAGAGATACTGAAAACCCAGCCTATAAACCGAGACTTCGGGGTACAAAGAAGGGGTAGACTCTTTTTTCATCTGAGTTGTACCCTTAGAATTCTACAAATTCTTCAAGTAAACAATTTATTGGAAGTCTAGTGCATCATGTGAAAGAGGTTTCCTAGAGAAGTCATTGTTCACATAGGGACTGCATGGGCTTCCAACACATCTAACACATATGTTAAACATAACACATATGTTTTTCAGTGGGCTTTCTTATACGAATGATCCATTACAAATGAGTAGATTCTGACTATTCATTGAATTTTTGGGAATTACTTCTCTTTCCTCTGATTTTCCTATTGTGATTTCTGATTGACAGTCATTAGAAGATGACCCTGGTAATAGTTTACATTATTTTTTCCCAATTATTAGCCCTCCCCAGAAAGGGCTAATGTCAAACTTGGCCAAGTGACTTGCTTTGGTTAATGAAAAATAAGTAGAAATGACCTGTGTCATGTCCAAGCAGAAGTTTTAGCCGCTGAGTGGTTTTGCCATCTCCTTTTCTCTTTCCTCTGCCTCAGGAATGACATGTTCTAGGTCAGGACAGCATCTTGAACTTGTACTGCAGAAGAAAAAAACACATGAAAAGATGGCAGCCAATTGTCATTGTCACATAAGTAAGGAAAAGGCCTTTACTGTTTTAAGCTATTGGCATCTGGAAATTGATTGTTGTCCAGCAAAACACATTGACAGTTGACTATCACAAAATCTAACTCCTTAATATTCAATTTTCTTCCCCCCTCTCCAGATTCAAGTAGTTATTTGATCTACGAACAACAACAACAAAAAAACAACAAGTTTACCATGGATGTTTCTATTTAACTAAAATAATTTTTTAAAAAGGCAAAACCTTATCTCCATTTTCACTTTCTCTCCTCTTCCTCCTTTTTCTCTTCCCCTCCCAAGTCCCACCTGTCAGCGCCTGATTGGCTGTGGAAGCTTTCCGGATTCATACCAAGGAGAACATGACTATTGTATCTGGGGACAAGTTGCTGGTTTCCAGTTAAAGCTTTGGGTCTCTTGGACTGGTCAATCACAGCCTTGTTCTTTCTTGTGGTGGAACAGGCATAGAATATAGAGATCAATTTTTGTTTCTCATAAAGAGACAAAGTTACACTGACCATGTGTTGAGGATTTTGAGGCAGTCCCTGTTTCAAATATCTCGTATCATTGACCCAGTGGTATATGTAAGTACCAAGTTTTTGCTTCTGAAAATAGTTATCTTAAGAAAATGTGTGATTCTACTTATATAAAGTTCAAAAGAGGCCAAAGAAAATTACCCCATAAGTCACAGGAAATGGAGTGCTGGTGGGGAAGGGGCTTGAGTGAGGCTCTGAGTGGTAGTGCTCTAGTTCCTGTCCTGGGTGGACAGATGTGTGTTTACGTTATCATCACTCATTTATGTTTTCTGTATTTTCCAGGTGGGCGGGACAGGGGAGAGCAATGGGGTGGGGGTGGGGGTGGGGGTGGGGGGGCGGAAATTAGGACAACTGTAATTGAACAAGGATAAAAAAAGTTTAAAAATGCAATCACCATAGCAATAACCTATTCAAATATATGAAATTCAGAGTAGCAGGCAGCTGGACTGCGTTCATTTACTTGCCCTTGAAGGGAAGGGGCTCAGCCCTCCTCATCTCTGTCCCTTTTCTTCTCTCCTACCGATTGGAACATGGGTGTAATGGTAGACCAACTTGCACTAGATAAGGGAAAGACCCTATGAATGGGAAAAAAAGATAAAAAGAACTTAGGTTCTTATTAACTTTGGCAGAGCAGACCTGTCTTACCAGCTCTGACGTTGATATAAGAGAAAAATTCATTTTTATCTTCTATTAGCCTTTGTTACATTTTCAGTCTCAGAAACACGAGTCCAAGGCTATATCTCAACTGGTGCAGAGTCCACCTACCCCAGTGGTTCTCAACAGGAAAGGTGTAATTTTGTCCCCCAGAGAACATCTGGCCCTAATATCTGGACATATTTTTGGTTATCACATTTGGGGGCACAGAGGCTGCTACTGACAGCTAGTGTACCAAGGCCAGAGATGCTGCTACACCTTCTATAATGCACAGGACGGCCCCAGCACCCCGCAAGAAAGAATTACCTAGTAACAAATGATGAAGCCCCAAAGCACTTGAATTAGTAGTGGAGAGAATCTAAGACAGAGAGATAGGTGACTAGCCTTGGTGCCACACAGGTTATCGGGCTGGGGCAATTGCCCAGGTTCTCTGATGCTCAGCTCACCACCTTCTTATTTTTAATTCTACCATTTCACCAACCCCAAAACCAGAGCCATTTTATTCTCTATCTTCTGTTTATTTAATAAGACGAAAAGGTAGACATAGCATTTTAAAGACTAAGGAAAAAGTCATACCCCCTTTCTACCTACAGTCCATAACTTTCCATCACCGAACTTTTATTGAGCATTTTTTTTGGTACAAATCCCCAGGCTGGAGGCCAGTGTTGACTCCAGCTGGGGAATTAAGGCCTATGCCGTGACATGGAGCCCAAGTGGTGTTCTGAGGGGGGCCGCGCCACGTGGGAGTGGGGAAGGAGGGGAGAGAGACCATGGCAGGCTCTGGCTGGCAGAGACTTAGTGACACGGTCAGGTCTTCCAGCCCCCAGGACTCCCACCTGGCTGTGATGCGGATTGGATATCAGACTTACAGCAGCAGCAATCTCCTCGTCCCTTGTAAAGCTGCTCTGCCCCTTTTCCACGTGCTTCTGGTGGGATGCAAATCATAGTCCTCCACTGGATGTATCCTAGCTTTCCCTCTGGATTCTCTCTCTACCCTGCTGTGTTTCAGAAGCCCAACTGACCGTCCCTCTCCCTATGACAAAAAAGTGTCCCTGCCCTGCTTATCCACAATCCACCTTTGGCGCAAGAGTTGACCCAATAAACTCTTTCTTACTGAAGTGGGAAGAGCCGCCCTGGTGAGAGCAGAAAAAAAAAAAAAAAATAATCCACATCCAAATCCTGATTCTTTCACTGAGTCATTTAAGCTGAGCTGCTTCTTCCCCTGGAAATTTGATAAACTTAACCCAGGAAATAGCTCTAGAACGGGAGTGATTTCAGGTTCCTGGCTGCTGCTGGTAGCGGACAAAGATGTTTTTCCTTTGGTGGCGAGGGGAAGTCTGAGGAGTTCTTGGGAAGGTTGATATGCAGGCCCAATTGCTGTCCCAGACCACACACACTTCCGTGGTCCTGCTGAGGAGCCTGCCATGGCTGTGAGGGCAGCAGAGAAGCTGGTGGTGACAGAGAATCTGGAACACCAGCCCAGGGCCATTCCACGCAGGGCCAGCTGGATTCTGTACCTGCCATTCCCCACCCCCAAGGAGAAGGGTTCTCCTGACTGTGCTTCTAGAGGGGGCCCCTGGCAGTACCCCTGTCTGTGCCAGGACAGCCTTCTGCAGGGTGGCTGCAACTGCAGGGCCATGGCACAAGAGCAAGTGCTTGTAGGGGCTGGGGAAGCATGGGGGGGTCTCTCAATCACCATGTGTGTTGGTGCAATCGGGGGGCCAACCCGTGACCCAGGATGGCTGTGAATGCAGCCCAACACAAAATCATAAATTCACTTAAAACATTATGAGTTTTTTTTTGTGATTATGTGTCACCATGTATTGTGTGGCCCAAGACAACTCTTCTTCCAGTGCGGCCCAGGGACGCCAAAAGGTTGGACGCCCCTGGATAGAAATACTGAGTGAAAAGGTCCAGATGTTTCCTATAACGACTGCTGAGAGAGGAGAGCAGAAACTCTTCAGGCCTGTCAAGAAATCCCCAAAGATCAAGACAGTGGCACCAGCAGGACACGCAGGCGTCTCTCTGCCTCTTTGCCCCTTGGGTCAGATTTGTCTGCGGTTCCAGTTCAGGCTGGCCTGTGAGTTCGCCCTAGACAGACCAGTCCCCACAGTTCTGGTGGGTCCTTTCTCCCTCCTCGGCCATGCCCACCAGGGTGTAGCTGTGGCCCTGCCCGGTGTGCGGGCTCATCCACACTTACTATTATTAAGTTTACTCACCTCTTGACAGGTCTTGTAAAAAAATTTTAAATTTTAGGACAGTTTTTTATTGAATTTGTTGCAGTGACATTGGTTAAATTCATGTAGGTTTCAAGTGTACAGTCATCCATGCTTCTTTTGATATTTAAGTTCTGCGATTTTTGTATGCAGTGCCGCTCCACACATAGACTTTTATTTTATTTTTTTTAAAGATTTCATTACTTTATTGTTGTTCAATTACAGTTGTCTGCATTTCCCCCTCACCACGCCCCCCCCCCAGCACAAATAGACTTTCAAATGTGCCCTGTTGGTATTTCTGTTTCCCACACACGGCTCCCTAATGGGTCGTGCTGCTTCTCAACTTGAAGGTCATGTCTGCAGTGGCTGCCATTCTATCTGTCCTGTGTGTGGCTGACCACACATTGTCAGCTCTAAAGCCAGACTTTGTAGTTAGCTTTGGGGGTTTGGGAACATTTCTCCTTTTTTGTGTGCCTTGATTCCATCCTCTACAAATTTTGTTAAGGGAGGGGGGTTGGCGTTGGCGCAAGCCAGTAGAACCTCCTGTCTGAGGTTCTATTCTCCTGTAAGCGGTGATAGGATTTCTATCATTCTTCATAAACTCAAGTAGCCTGGATTAATATTTTCTTTGTTTATACAAGTCAGTCCCTATTTGAATGCATTTTTCTAAATAACTGTTTCATTATCAAGCATCATCAATAATGTCTTTGCAATGGGAATATTAGTAGGGCAGACCGTGGGAGCAAGTCCCTGGATAGCAGGACACTGGTTGTATCATAAACCAGGGCCCCAGGAGAGGGCCCTCTGGTGCCTCCAGAGAAGGCTGAGGGCACAGAAAGCTGGAAGGAAAACAGAGCACACACACTGTTGCAGAGAGTTTATGAATAGGCGGCACACACACACACACACACACACACACACACACACACACACACACACACACACACGGCTCTTCTCTAGTATAGCTCCTTCCACAGCCAAAAACACAAGCAGTGGATGTTTCCAGCACAACCGGAGAGCTGTCTCCAGGCGTTAATTCTCTGCTTCCTGAGCTTCTGCGAGGCTCTATGGTGTTTGCAGTCTACCTATAAACTTTGGTTTTGAATTTGCAAATTTTCCATGTCCTTTTGTCAGCTGAGGGCTCTATTTGCTTCAGGTTGGAAAACTTCCTAATATTTAAGTTGAGTTGTCCATTTGTTATTGAGACTAAAATGAGATAATTGGACAGATTTGTTAAAAAATAGCGTTTTTGGAATGCTAAGGAACAGTACCGAATAGCAAATAACAAGTGCCCATGACTCCCCGCAGTGGTGTCAGCTCAGAAAGGAGAATGTTTGATTTTGAACCAATGAGCAGACTTGGACGGAACATTCACAATTATTATTCAGCCTGCTTCCCCCGTGGGAAATGAAGGCTCACTGGAGTTCCATTAATGGCTCTTTTACTTCCCTCCTTCCCAGCAAATGGCATCTTGGGAGTGGACTGAGCTGTGTCTCAAAGAGCTTCTGACTTCAGCTGCTACTGTCAAGGCTTCCGGACCAGAAATGGATGAGTGTCACAGGCGCCCCAATTAGAACTATTAAAAATGATAAGAATGGAATGTTTACCGTCTGCCGGTACCTTGGCTTCAGAAAGGTCAAGTAGCTTGTCTGAGGCCATGCAGCCAATCAGTGCAGAGTCTGGTTGGAATTTGGGTCCTCCCCTGGCCAGAGGCTGAATTTTTAACATCCTGCTACACTGTCCATATGGAAGGCTTTTTTTTTCCTTTTATATCTATCTAGTCAGAGATTTCCAATACTACCCGTTCCCCCTCCTCCCCGTACCACCTAGTGGGCCAAGGGTGCGGATTAAGCCAGTTCAATTTGGTTCCATTGATATTTATTGAGATCCGACTATTTGCTGGGCACCGTGTCCAGCTGTGCCACGGACACAAGTTTGTAGTGGGGCAAACAGTGCTTATAAACTGGGTCAGACTTGCTGCTGTGAGCAGAGTGTGACTGCATTACAGGAACTGCAATAGGGGTAAGGAAAGGAAGCAATGCATTCAAATGGAGATCTGGGCTGTTTTCAGGGGACACCTGAGTGTGTTTTAAAGGATGGGCGGGACTTTAAAAAACAGAGCTGCAGGGAGAGGTTATTCCAAGTAAAGAAACAACCGGAGCAAATGCAGCTGGGTCCCAGCTCGACTCCTGAGCCTACAATTGGAACACCCTTCTCCTGGTCGGCCTCCCAGCCACGGAAATGAGGCAGTAACCTCCAGAGCTATCAATGCGGGGGCTGCCATAGCCTAGCAAGAGAGAAAATGCAATGACTACACAGTAAAATCCAGGCTGCTGGAGTCGGGAGGACTGTGAACCTCCCAAATAAAGGTGCCTTCTGAATGGTGGGGCTCAGGGCAGACATTCCCTCTTCCCATCAAGAGCCACAGCAGGGATGAACACCACCCCCGTGTGTGGGGGGCAAAACCGCAAAGCCGACGGAGGTGATGAATCACTTTGGACTCAGCACCGCCCACCCAGTTGAGTGCAGGGCAAACAGGCTGACCGTCAGCAGGACACATCTGGACGGGGTGGCAGGTACACCCAGTGTGGTGCACTGTACTTTTGGCAGCTATTCTCATTGGTTGGGCCCCGGAGATACTGATTTTTGAATGCCTTTGAAAGGAGGTGTCCCTTTTAAGGGGGTCACAATGTCCCAAAGCAAAAGAACCCCACGCAGTTAAATTTGTAGTTCCTTGCGTATGTTTTTATAAGTTGAGTGCTTCATAAATGGCAGGGAGTTAATTCTATTAATGCATATTTCGCTTCCTCAGATAATTTTTTTTGTTGTCTTTATTGAATCCCAAGTTAAAGAGTCCCTTGGGAGGGAGAATAGGAATAGTATTTTCTTGTATGTGCCTTTTAGAAATCTGGACTAATTTACAAGAACATAACAAAAGCGGTGAGCTGTGGGGTGTGGGGCAGGTGTGCTGCAGATCATGGAAACGAGGGCGATGGCAGGGAACCGGGTGACTGAGTGACTTTTCACGGGTTTTCTTTTATATTTGTTAATGTACCTTCTTACCTATGTGAATGTGATGTCTCTGAAAAAATAAGCAGATAAATCAAGAAAAGAACTTCCAATAACTCTAAATGCTTAGACTGCCTCTGGAAGGAGGGTGTTAAAGAAACTGCTCTTGGGGTCACCTCTAGGGAAGACAGAGTGGCCAGGGGGCGGGTAAAGGCAGGAGGCTTACTTTTCACCCAATCACCCATTGAGTATTTTGAATTCTGTGCCACATACATGAATTGTCTGTTCATGAATAAACAGATGGAAAAATAACAGTAACCCTAAACTAGAATGACCCTTCTGACTAATCAAGTGAAGGGTTCAAAGGAAAAAGGACCAAGTAAGGAGGGCCCTGGACTTTTGTTAAATTAAATTTATTGCGGTGACATTGGTTAATAGGCTCATGTAGGTTTCAAGTGTACATTTCTGTGGTACAAGATCTGTCCTGGGCTTTTGTAAGCCTGTTCCTTGTTACTGAAAAGGCCCCCTGGCTTGAAGAAATAGTGCCTTCTCTGAGTGGCTGATGCCAGATCTCTGTAATTGGAGCTTGGCTTATTTTAGAAATGCTTTCCTTTCTGGTTTTCTAGGAAGGATCACATATTAAGCTTTGGTGACCATTTCCACCCTAGCAAACGCAAATGTCACAGTGGGAAAATGCCAAAGCAAACAGAAGTAACAACAAGAAATCCATCCACACCCCAGATTCATTTGTTTGTTGTTTGTTTTAAGGAGAAGAAAAGGTCTTAGACCAGCTCTTCGGTTGCACTCTATTCTTTTGCCTCTCATTTTCCAGGTTTCCCCAGCTCCCTTGTGGACATCTCTAGGCATTCATGTGAAACAGCTTGTCATGGCAGAACCTTTTCGGGACAGGGTTTGAAGCGGGATGGAAGGGACAAAGTACAAAAGTGGGAAGGATTACCTTGGGCCAGATCAATTGTGCTGTTCTGAGAGCAGTGCAATGAGAGGGCCGGGTGCACTCAGTCCTTTGGTCAACAATGCAGGAAAAGTCTGTGCATGTCGGGCAGTGAGTGGGTGGTTGGGTGGGGAGGTAATCTGGGTGAACAGAGGGCTGTGTTTATTGACAGATAGGGAGTGGGGTGGAGGGGTATCTCCCATGGAAAAGCCCCTGGCCTGGGACAAAGGAAGTGGCTGTCAGAAAACGGGCAATGATCAGAGTTGCCCTAGAACATTCTTATGCCTGAGATGAAGTTGACATTAACTTGAATATCTGAGAACATTCTATGTGTTTTTCTCAGATACTACACAGTCTTATTGTTTAGCAAAATGTGCTGGGTTTCTCTTTCAGTGACTTAATTTTATGCCTGGGAATGAGGGAAAATATAAAAACAAGCTGAGGTTGAATGAGCTGAGATAGTTCTTTTGGACTACAAAGCAATAAAGCTCTAAAACAGTTTCTATCTTGCGTTTGGGGCACACACGTGGTTTTGTGATTTCTTTCTGTGTGGCCAAATCCATCAGCAACTACGAAAATGCAGCTTTCCCCTGGCACTCGTCCTGCTGAAGAAGTTCTAAAGGCAGGTGGCAGGCTTCTCCTTCTGAGTGAAGAGACTGAGCATTGAGGAGAAACCTTTGGACCCTTCCACTTGCTTTGTGTCTTTGAGTCACTCATAATCCTCAGGACAGCCATCCAGAGGCAACGTCACTAGCAACAGAACCAGCAGCCACACAGGAGATGAGCCCACCTGTGGGACTCTCTTTAAAGCCTCAATTATTGACCACAGAACCATATATACAGAAATTAGAAGTCTAGCAAGAAAAAGAAGATAGGAAAGCATGGGGCAGTAGATGTGCAAGTATTCTCCTTTCCTTTTTTGTTAGAGAAGATCACCAATGCGGTTAGCTGTCCAAGCATCACAGACATATTAAAAGAACTTTAAATGGGTTACTCATTCCCTGTAAGATCCCTGCCCAGATAGTCCTCCTTCATTCACTTGGGGTCACCTGTTCCCCCAGCACTATCGCCCCACCTCCCACTGCACGTAGCCCTGCCCCAGCGCTGCAATATGTACTCTCAGTAGTCACGGAGAATGTAAGGATCTGTAACTTAATAGCCCAAGAGTCGGCAGCTTTGCCATTTCTCAGCCATTCTCTGAACTCACACACACTAAGCTTCAGCTCTGCCTACCTCTCAATTTCTCATTGTTGTGAGGCACTCAATGTTTTTGTTGCTTGAAATATTGTCAGGTGTTGTTACCTACAGGCAAAAGCATCCTGCCAGGACTTGTTCGTGAGCACACATGAGACACCCTTTACCAACTTTGAGAAATGTTTACAGGGAACTTTCCAGGAAAGTGGAGTCTGAAGATACCAGGTCATGAGAGAGCCCACCAGAGCCAAATGGGTTACATTCAGCATCAGCGATTTATATTGAGAAGGTAATGATGTTGGGTATGAGAGAGCGTCAGGCCTCCATGTGGACTTCAGCTTCTGAGAGCTCTGAGGCCTTCCTTTATATTCCCCCTTGACCCACTGCATGAGTCAATTCACATTTATTAACTCATTGACTAATTAAAGTGTTTAGTAAACTTATGGAGGATATCCAACTTCAGCTACAGCTGATAAGGAGGACTTGGAAGTATAAAGACAGGAGAGCACCGGGATAGGAGAAGGTATAAGAACAGAGGTCCTGGAACAGGTCGTTAGTGCAGTGTATTTTCTGCAGAAGGACTAGATCATCTGAAAAGGGTTAGTGGGAGTTTGATAACTGAGAGGAACAAACAGCACTGCTGGGTAGATTGCTGGGCATTTGGGGCTGGTGCAGCAGGCCACTGGCAGCCACTGCAGTCCTTCCACAACGGAGAAACGCTGAGACAGACACATCTCAGAGAATGCATTCATCAGCAGCGTAGGGCATATGAAAAGAAAGACGGGCGGGGCAGTTAGCAAGCTCTTAAAGTGACAGAGGAATAGGTTGGGGTAGTGGTAGGAAAGCAGGAGGGAAAGAAGCAAATCCTGTAAATGGTTCCACTGAAGAATTGACAGAAAGCAAGAGAGGAGAAATGCTCACATTTACTTGGTGCCTACTCTACACCAAGCACTTCATATACTTAGTCCTTGTGAGTCATATTATTACACTCACCCTCCGTGGGGGAGACTGGCCTGTAAGCATGTAATGATGTTAGAGTGGCAATAGTTCTCATCGGGGTATAAGAGAAAGCTACTGCCATATACAGGGAAGAGGCAGAAGTCTGAAGACTGTCCTGAAAGACTAGTAGAAATTTAACAGACAGGAAAGTCAGGAGAGAACATTCCAAACAGGTGGATGGCATGTGGAGAGACACTTCTTTGGCAAAATCTTTACACGTAGTGTCTTCTGGAGAATTCATCAGTACAAAGGGGTTCCTCTCATGGTGAGATATTTGCAGGCCAGGGAAGGAGGGATTTCTGGTACCCTTAAAAATACCATGGGGCTAACTGCCCACTTGGCATCTTTTAGAAAAACTCTAGCTATAGCCAGAATGGAGACATCTGCAGAGATTCCTGCTGGAAGTAATGCGCTGTGAAGTGGTAACATGAGAAGGTGGAGTAGTATTGAAGTTTTTCCCATGTCCTTCATCTCTCTGCTCCTCCCAGGATGCTCCAGGGCCATCTGGCACTCTCACTTGTCCCCTCCCCTGCCTGTTCTCCCACCTCTGGGGCTACATATATTTAGAGCACAGCATCCTCTACATCCCTCGTCTATTCACTCCTGAGGCTGACTCTGCAGTCTCCTCCTCTGCCCCCTTCCTGAAGACCACAGACTGCCCTTCTCATAGCTCCCTGTTGCTCTCTGACATCTGGTCTGGGGCCCCTGGGACTGGACATCAGAGACCCGCTGCCCAAACCTCTCAGTGTTCAGGATGTTGTTCACTCACTTGCTTGTTTTCTCCAATGACCTTGGAGGCAGGCAGGAGACTTCAGTTAGCCCTAACCTCAGGAGGGTCATCTCAGGCTCCGAGAACAATGCTCCAGTGACAGGAGGGGAGGGCAGGCTGCAGGTGTGCTCCTGTCCTGTCCCCTTGCACACCTGCTCAGAGCCCCACTCTGTGCCCTTGGGGAGGATGAGGGGTCTGCCATGTCTTCCTCTTCTAAAATGTGTTCAGAAAGTTAGCGCAGATTTCCATGTTTCTACTGAAGTCTGCTGAAACTTCAGAACTATTCTTGGAAGCATCACAAATATTCACATTATGATCACATTACTCTTCTTTCAAATGATTCCTACGTGGCACAGGACTCAGAGTCAGGACAGCTAGGAGTCTGCAGACCTGACTCCTGGTTCAGATTCTGCTGCTCTCTGTCATTCTGTGAGCTCGAACAAGACTCAGGACTCCATCTGTCCGAGCCTGTCTCCCCTGGTGCAACAAAGTGTGCCCCCTCTTCTCAGCATGGCTAAGAGAACCGGATGGGCTTACAGAGAGTGCCGTGATGGGGGAAGTACCAAATTTGGTAGATGTGCATTGTCACTGGGTAGCAGGACACAATAGCGATGGCACAGACCAGAGCCACATGGCTGGTGTTCTCCTCTGGAAGTGAGAGCACTGATGTAGCCTGAAAGCTCGGAAATCCCCCAAGCTCAGAAACGTGACGTTCTTTCACCCGAAGGGCACCACACTTATTGGGGGCAAGACTGAAAGGAGGATTTTTATGGTTTTTGTCTAGCCCACCTGCTGCACGGATGTTAGTGTGCTTGTCTACTGGGTGCTGCCCGGTCCCTCTGGGAAAGATCACATTGTATGCAGTATACGCACTGTACTGTTTTTCTAAAATATAAGAAATTCTGAACTGGAAACATATTTGGGCTCAAATATTTTGGATCCAGGATTGTGGGCCTTTGGAACCAAACTCACAGGGCTGCTGTGAGGATCAATTATATCGATTCAGGTAAGGCTCTAAGCCTAGCGCCTGGCCCATAAGAGGTACTCAACGAATGTTAGCTGCCATGCTGTTCCCTCTGTTACTGCAACCCTAAGCCTCCTTAACACTTCCCATTGTCGCTCCAGAGCTGCTTTCCTTTGCGTGCCCAGAAGCATTAATGTCTAAACTTCTGTCCATTCAACCACTCAGCAGTTGACTCCCCCAAAGCTCTGGCTTCTCAGCTCTCCACCAAAGTGCTCTTCTTGTTTAGGATAGGGATGTGCTCCCTGTGGCCACCTCCCCTGCCTCCCTCTGCCTCCTTGGCAGTTAGCTGGATGGTTTGCTTGCAGGTGAAGAAGGATGGGAGAGGGATTCAGGTAGTATCCATCCCACCAGCTGGCATTAGACTCGACATACCCCGACATACTGCCCGTGGGCTTTGTGGCTGGGACCCCAGATGAGCCGTGGGTGCAGCTCTGCCCCCTTAGAAGAGTTGCTTCCTCCTTTCTGGACCTCAGTTCCTCATGGATTAAGCACGTCCATCAGCCTAGGTGATGGCTGCATGCCTCCTCGCTCCCCAAAATCCTGCCTCCTGCAACGCCACCCTATACCTGCTGTCCTTGTGCATCTTGAACTTTGTGACCACGGGACATTTGATCCTCTTTTCCCAACTCTCTGGGCACTGGCACTAACATGACTGTAGGAACAGGCTCTGGGTCATCCCCTGGACAAGTTCGGAGATGAATTAGATCATCTCAAGTTCAAAGAGGTCCAGCATGGAAGCTAGAGGGCTGAGGGCAAGGGTGCCATCCATTGAGTAACATCAGGGCTGGGTGGCACAGTGACCAGCACTGGAAACCCAGTTCACAGACAGGAGGACCCCACTAGTGGTGAGAAGGGCTGATGGAGAAGCAGGAGAGGGAATATAGGGAGAGGCTGAGGCTCTGGGCAGCACTCTAGTGCAGGAGGGAGGTTGAAGGATGAGGGGGAGAGAGTAGAGAAAGGGGAAGCAAGATGGAAGCCTAGTACCATGGGCTGGGTCATGCAAAGGTGGGAGGAAGAGCCATGACCCTCAAAAGCATGGCCCCCAGGGCTCTGGGGCACTGAATACCACCACACTGAGGCCAGACACTATCACATCCCAGCCTTGTCTCCCCTTTATCCTTATAAGAGGGCCCCAACTTTGTTTCGGAAACAATGTAATCGAATAACAACACTAATAGCACCAGAGTCCCAGGGTGCTTGGTAAGATATAAACGGAAATCCCCTGGACGGGGTGTTAGAACTCTTGTGAAAGGGTGGATTCCGCTGGTCCCTGCTTTTGCCCTTCATCCTTTCACTTTTTTTTCTGCCTGAAACTCAGGCAGGATGCTGGAAGAGAAACAGCTGTCTAGTGCACATGAAGGTCAAAGCCACAAACGAAGCTGGGTGGGTGTGAAAGCTAAAAGAACCCTATGACCCTGATGGCAGTGGAGGTTAAAAGAAGAGCCCTGGATGGTACCTCAGCTTTTTGTCATGTGCGAAAAAGAAACTCTTGTTTGGTTAATTGACTACGGCTGGGGTTCTGTTTTTTGCAGACAAACCCAGTCATAACAGGCACACTTATCTGTGTTACTGGGCTGTTCTGAGGATTAGATGAGATACCTTGGGGTACTTTGAGCTGAGCCCAACAGGCATAGCCGAGCACACTGATTCCTACTTTGGGACCTGTTCCTAATCTTAAGCCCCATATGTAATGGAGACATAAGCCACTGATACCCATTTCCTGTCCCCAAGTTGATTAACTCCAGACTTAGTGGGGCGAGGGTGATCCTGGGAACACAAAGGGGATGTTGTAAATCCAGCTGCAGAGAAACAGTTTAGAAAGACCAGGGGAAGCAAGGCAGAGGATGACAAATGTGGCAGCTTACTGAAAATCCATCTGCATGTCTGGAAGCATTTCCCTACTTATGTCCTCTGAGTGGTGGTTCAGTAGTTCCTTCTTCACATTCAGAGAACACCATTCATTCATTCATTCATTCATTCATTCATTCATTCATTCATTCATTCACTGAGTATTTCCTGGTTGTCTACGTTCATTTGGCACTGTTTTAGGTGCTAGAGAGAAAAAGGTGGATAAAATACAACCTTTGGCTGTAAAATACATATCTTCTCTGAGTCCCAAATTGTTTAGGAAATAAGGCCAAAGGATGAAGGGTATATTTGGGTTAAACATGAAGGAAGAAAAAGCCGTGGATGCTGAAATTGCCATTATTTTGCATCCTCTTACTGATGCTACAAGAATAACACACACTGGGTTTGGGGAAGTGGGGGATATTTCCAATCTAGACCGAAGTGGAAAGTTACTGGTATGCTCAGAAGTAAGCTCACGTAATTATGGGCTGAGGTCAGACGAACTATAGAGTTCTTAATTTCTAGTATTTCCTTGGGCTGTGAGTAAACTACCACTTGACTCAAGTGGAATGCGCTATCTTCTTAAATGGAAAATACCCAGATGGTGGAAATTTTATGTGATTTACCAGTGGAAAGCCGTTGGGTCTTCAGTGATACACAGTGCACCCCACTGTGGCCAGCTGACTGAAAACAGTGCGCTGCCCACGAGTTTTCACACTGTTGCTCCGGACAGGAGAGGTGGTAGGATCTGCAGCGTAGACCATGCTTCAGAGTAGAGACTCAGGGGTAAGAAGATCTGACTTCGAATCCTAGCTCTGTTCCTTCCCAGCTTGTGAGAAGCCAGGTAATTCCCTGGCATTACTGAGTCTCAGGTTCTTCGACAATAAAAAGGATATAATAAGTCCTTCCACATAGGATTGTTAGGAAGATTTAAAGTAAAACATTGTGCAAAGGCTTGACACAGAGTTAGAGCCCAAAGTACTGTCACTGTGGGAAAAGTGGGGTGAGAAAGAGAAGGTAAGAAGAAGAATGTTTTCTCAAAGGGTTCATCTGGGCTGGAGCCAGTGGACCCCCAAACAGACCTCCTCATGCTCTCTCTGTCCAGACATGTCCCATCCTCAGACCCCAGAGCCAGTCACACTTGTTCTCCCGAATTCTGTCCCAGTCACCTTCAGTCTGCTGGAGAATGTGGGGCTCTCCAATTATTTAAGGAGGAAGCTGCATTTCAGTGGTGCTGAACATTCATTGCTGAGGGTGGTCATGTGGGTCATTCTGGAGGGTCCATGAAATGAGTGAGTCCAACACCCCATTAAGTGAATCTGCGTTGTGCGGCTGGTGGAGGCTGGTGAAAGACTGCCCCATCTAAAGACATTCATTTCTCCATCTTTCTTGGGCAGGTGATTGTCTGATCTCATTGGACAGTGGGAGGTCGCAACCAAATGACAAGCATCTAGCGTGATGACTGAGATGGGGTAGGAGGTTCGTGATTATCCCTCCTTCCTTCCCGTGCCCCCACCCTGCTCTCACACTGCCCTAAACTGAAGGACTATTACTGTCAAAGTGCCGACAGCACGAGGCAGGAGGACTATGGAAATTCACTCGCAGCAACTGACACTTTCTGCAATTAGCTTATTGTTTCCTAGCCCAGTTCTTCTCAACCCCAGAGCACTTTAGAATTACTGGGCAGAATTTTAAAAATTATTAATGTCTAGCATGCACTCCCTCTCCCAAGAGAACCTGACTTAACTAATATTCCCTTGAAAGAATGACCCACCACCTCTCTGGGTTTCTGTTTGTCCTTCTGTAAATTGAGAGCAGAGAGGTGGAGTAACTTACCACATGTTGCACAGCTTGAGTAGGCCACAGGTCCACTGAAACTCAGCTGAGGGCATTTACCCAATGGATATTGTCTTCAGCTAAAATATGATATTTTGTCCATCATATGGATTTTTATATTAATTTTGAGTTTTAAAATATTGCATTAAAGTATTATTCATCTTCATTACTGGGGTTTTTATGGTACCCCCTCAAATTTTGCACTTGCGGCCACAGCCAAGTAATGTAGAGTGCTTAAGAGAAAACCTTGCTCAATGCTGCCTGTCTACAAATTGCATCTAGAAAGGGAAATGAACTGGACATTGTGTCCTTTTCCTGGGAAGGTCATGCTAGGCCTCACTATGGTTCTGGGCTGTGTTTCCAGGAGTGTTGATGGCCCATGATGAGGGTGAGGATGAGCTGCTGGTTGGTGGCAGAGCTGGGCTTAGGCCCAGGGAATTTCTGAGGCTTCTCTACAAGACATCAATCGAGAGTGAATTGAGGACTAGTTAGGTTTGGGATGTGTCTCTTGTGCTGCCTTATAGAGTGCCACCTCAAATTATTGTAACAGCAACTTTATTAAGGTCAACAGTAGTCTTAAATAACCAGAAATGAACTGACATCTAAGGATCTCTTATAGGCAAAGTCAGGAGCATCTCCAATGTGCGGTAAAGATAAAACTCCAGCTACATGTCTAAAGCAGGAAAGATAAAGAACATATGAATGTGTTTTATATCAATTTGAGATTTTCAAGAGAGCCCTTAAATATCATTTAGGTCCATCAAGAAAGAGGCCAAATGTTCCTGTAATTGGGTCCTGTAGGGTGATTACATGTGAATTACCATGTGAAGCAGTGCTGTGCAGTAAGCTGCTGAGACCGGTGATGTGCTTCACTGCTAGGCTAATGTGGAACAGCGGGGATCTACCAATATGTTGATTGAAGTCCATGATAAGAGGCCAAGTTTCCTTGAATAAGTAAGATTATAGTTGTTGGAAACAACATGGAGAGTGTCCGACAATATGAAAACCAAAAGACAGCAAAAGAAAAAGATGTCTTCTTAAAGCATCCTTTTGCATTTAACAATGGGAAATCAAAATTTGGATGTTAATTCTAAGGAAGAGACACTCAGATGGCACCCTGAAGAGCATGTCTAATTGGGCAGAAAAGGTACACTAGTAAATCGATCGTAAATCTCTTTTCTGTTATGGGGCAAGCTGCCAGATCTCACACTGAGATGTTGTAACGATGTCTGAAGTTCAGGGACAGGGAAAAGAGGGAAGGACGTGTTAAAGGTTACAGCACAACATGTGGCCTTAGCCAACAGCCTCCCCAGACCAATCCTCACTGGCACAGTGGCTGTGCTTTGGAAAATATTTGTTGAGTACCAGAGTAGGTAACATCTGAGCCAAAAGAGATTTAGGAACCGGCAGTTGTTGTTAATATCTAAAATGAAGAATACGAAGGAAATCACTGGAAAATGTCATGAAAAGAGTGGGGTCATTGAGTGTCCCTAATGTGTAAGGTCAGGACAGAAGATAAGGAGCTCATTAAAGGGATAGAAAATAAATGGCCACAGAGAACCAGCGGAATGTGTTGTCAGAGAAGCCAAGGAAGCCTGGTTAGACATGGCTGAGAAGTGCAGCCAGCTAAGGACCATAACTGTCCATTGATTTGGCAATGTGTGCCAGAGAAGTATGAGCAGAATGGTTGTGAGTACAGCATGGATTGCAGGAGATTGAGGAGGGACAGGGAGGAGAGGAAATGTGGATAGGACCGGTCATTGCTTACGATCCCCAAAAAAGAAATCCATGTGGACATTGTTAATAAGCTTTTATTCCTGAAGAATCTGGCTTGCTAAATTGTAGAGATTTATCTTCAGAACTGACCTGCCTGAACTACCAGGGTGGGAAATAATCCCATCTGACCCTATGATTTGAGAAAGTATTCAAATAACAGAACAGTCTAACCTTGATTCTTTTGATTATTAAAAACATTGTTGCCTGGACTGGTGTGGCTCAGTGGATTGAGCACTGGTCTGCAAACTGGAAGGTTGCAGGTTCGATTTCCAGTCAGGGCACATGCTTGGGTTGCAGGCCAGGTCCCCAGTTGGGGGTGTATGAGAGGCAACCGATCAATCTTGCACATGTTTTTCTCCCTCTCTTTCTCCTTCCCTTCCCTCTATCTAAAAATAAATAGATAAAATCTTTTAAAAAAAACAAAACATTGTTTACTCCTTAGAGAAATAATGCCTTTAAAAACTTTCTCCGTAGCAATTCTTGGCCTTCTCTACAACAGAATTTTCCCACAAGAGTTCAAGGAAAATAAGTTGGCATCTCTTCCTTTGAAAAGCAAGCTTTGGGGGCTAATAAGTTATTGTTGAGTCCAGCAAAGCACCCACCATAGAGGCAAGAAAGGGTCTCTTGACCTGCTGTACATGGACACTAGGTCCTGTGTTACCTTTGGGTAGACACAGGAGATGACCAGTGAGCTTCAGTTCTGCAGTTCAGTTGGAAGGCTTTGCGGAGAGAAACACACTGGAGGTGCTGGAAGGCAGATCCTTCCTCTTACTAAATAATCAAAACTTCAAAGTTGTTCGAGTAGATCAGCCATTAAAATGCCAAGGAAAACATTTCATCGATTGTTGTTCTATTTCACAAAGCCAAGAGTCTTAGGCTATCACAACATCCTAGTGTTTTCAAAATTTATCTTAGCATCAAATCCTTTTCTTGAACTAAATTGTTCCCAATATAAACATATATCATTTTTTTTTAAAAAAGCTGGACTACAGTGCTCGAAGCTGGCTGAGATTGGGCAAAAGTTTCCTCCTTGGAATGCAAGATAGTTCAAAAGTCTTAGCTGTAGAAAAGTGGCCCACAACTCTGGCTGCATCTTGGGATCACCTACAGAGAAATCCTAATGCATTTAGGGACCCTGATGTAGTTAGTCTGGGGGAAGAGCTCTGGCAGGGCATTTTTATAAGCATGTCAGATGATGCTATCATGGAGTGAGGGCTAAAAACTGCTACCCTAAAGAAAGACGGTAAGAAGTTCCATTTTAATAAAGAAGATCCTACTTACAGTAAGATTACTGTCAAACCAACAGTTAGGGGATACTCAGCAGTTGGTTAATCAAATATCTTAGTTAATGAGAGTTGGCGAATTTACCAATGGAAATCCATTCTACATGGAATTAGAATATAATAATATACATATTACAAAAGTTGGACTGAATCTCATTCAGCCAACATTTATCCAGAAATCGTTTCTTGAGTGCCTATGATATGGCAGACTATGTGAGGGACTTAGAGGGATATATACATTATTCTTGTCACCTTTGCTCTCAAAGAACTGTTGAGTCTTTCATAGAAGGTAAAATGTATGAAACAAAGCAAAATCTGAGAGTCAAGAAGCACTGGAGGATCTTACACTACCTTGAAGTCAGTGTAATTTTCGTGGATTAGAGAGGACCACAAATTCTAGCCACTCCTCCCATCAAACAGTGGTATCTATTTTCCTCTCCCTCTACATCTGGCCTTGTCACCTGTTTTGAACAATAAATGCAGCAGAATTGATACTATGCTAGTTGTAGGTGTAGGCTGTAAGGCCTAGATTTTAAGAAACTTGGCAGCTTCTGTCTTTGTTCACTTGTACCTTCAGCCACCATGTACAGTGGACCAGCTACTGTGCTGGAGAGAACACCTGGACAGAGAGATGCCCGGCTGTTCCAACCATTTGAACAAAGCACCAGTTACAGGTTGAAATAGAGCCTTGAAACTAACATGGGAGGAAGCCCAAGCTAGCCATGTGGAGAAGCCACGTGGAGAACAAAGGCATGCTGCCCCTATCCCCAGCTCGGTGGCCAGATGATACAGTCTCATGACTAACAGGCAAAACCAGGGGAAGAATCATCAGTCACCCCAGAGAATCATGAGAAACCATTTAACGTTTTTAAGTCACTAAGATTCAGGGTTGTCTGTTACACAGTAATATGTAACTGACACAGAAACTGGTAACTAGAAATGGGTGTGGCCATAAAGAAAGCCTGTGGAATTGGTTTTCCACCAGGTAGTAGGTAGAAGCCGGCAGGATGGCGAGGAGACTAGTGGAGGTAGGAGCCATGGCAGGCCACTTGCTATTGGGAGCTGGAGACAATGACACTTCCATTGGGTGGTGCCAGCTTGTTAGCTAGAAAGTATACTTCATGGATGTGGACAACGGTGTGGTGATTGCTGGGGTCAGGGGGCACAAGAGGACCAAATGGTCATGGGAAAACATATAATAAAGATTAAACTAAAAAAGAAGGAAAGTAGCACTTCAGTTTATCATCTGTTTGTGTTCCACTAGATATAGTAAATATATCAGTTATGTTTTATCTAATGTACTTTCACATGGTACCTAAATCATACTTTCCTCGTGTTCCTGTGAAACCATCTAAGTGTATCTGACAACAATAGCAAAACTCACAAAATCTGTGTGGATAAAAAAACAGTCATCAAACAGTCAACACTAGCTGATGCATCCCCAGTGTACTTAGTGAAGCCAATCAGGACGAATTATACCAGCAACAGGAGCGGATCATCGAAGTTTTTTCCTGCTGCTTTAAAATTTTCCCCTGAGCAGGAACCTCGCAGTGGAAAATCCCCAGCACGAAGGTTCATAGAGGAAGTCTAGCAAACACATGCTGGTCACTAGATTTATCTTTCAATGGTGTGTTTCCATTAATAAATGGTTCTTGGGACAATGACGAATCTGAGCATCCAAGCTACATAAAGAACAAAGTGTCGTTCAAAGGGCTGATTGACATATTTTCTTGTCTTTGTATTGCTGTTCATTTGAAATTACTCAGTATATTCTTAAGAGGCAAACAACAAACCGCCCAATTGGAGTTTTAAATCACACAATTATTTTTAGAAGTGTACAGACTCCAAGAAGAAATAGACCCAGAGTGAGTAAGTGATTTGCCCGAAGTTACTGAACCAGGTCCCAGCAGAGCCTGAGTTCAGGCTGTCCCACCCTGTTCCCCCCTTCCTCAACAATACTGCCTGCCTGCCTGTGGTAAGCAGAGACTGTTCTAGGCGCTCAGTGCAAAAGAGGCAGCCACCCTTGACCCTGTGAAGCTGGCAGAGGGAGAGAGATAATAACTAATGAATTAACAAAGTGAATTACATCGTTTGCTAGGTGGTGACAAAAAAAAAGGACAGACCAAGAGGAATTGGGAGTGCTGGCAGGGTGACCACAGGATGCAATTCTAAACAGTGTGCTCAGGGCAGGCCTTATTGAAAAGAGCAGAAGGAGGTAAGACGTTAGCTACTGGGGTCATCGTGTGGGAGATCATTTTAGCAGAGTGCAGAGCCAATGTAACAGCCCGAAGGCAAGAGTGGGCCTGGAGCAGGCTCTGAGATGTGCCTGCCATGTTTGAGGACTTGAAGTCACCTATAACACTATCTACAGCATATCCTCTAATAATCATGAGGCTGTAAGTGCTTAGAGTTGGTAGAGCCTGCAAAACTGTGCAGTCCAGCCCCTAGCCTTGGCCTCAGTGAGGGGAGGGAGAGGCCTCGGGCACCTGGCTGAATGTGGAGAATGGGAGGTTCAGCGTCTGGTTGGTGTCACTCTTTAGCTGGCTCCAGCCACTTGTGTCCTTGTCTGTGAGAGCTCGAAGGTGTGGTGAACTTGATGTGACCTTCTGCATAGCTTTGAGCATGGACACTCCCACAGGAATGTACTTTCTTCCCTCTGGGAACCATCACCAGTCTCCCATGCACTGGTTCATCATTGGGCCATCCAGGCCTGAGTAGCCAGCCAGGTTCTGTACGCACCAACCTCCAGCACTCATGCTGAGCCCATGGAAAGTCACACTTCTTTGCCACACCACACAGTGAGAACTTGGGCTGTTGCCAGGCACTCTCTCCCTGCCTCCCACCTCTACTGGCTGACACAGCCCCCCTTTGTGCTTCCCCTGCCCTCCAGATGGCCAGTGCAAACCAACCATGTGTTCCAGAATAATCTTTTCAAAGCTCACAGGGTGGGTTCTCCTGGTACTTCTCACTTGAGATGGGGAAGTTCAGTGCCTGCCTTCTTCAATAACACTAGAAGGTTCCACAAACTCTCACTTCTCCAAGGAGAGGTAGGCTCACCTCCCTCCAGATGCTCATAATATATCCTGGTGGCAAAGGTCACAAATCGGATCTTCTGGTTTTCTCAAATCAACTTTGTCCAATGCCTGGCAAGGTCCCCACTGAGCCTGGCTATTAACAATCTAGTGTCTTTGTTCTTGGCAGGCATTATGAAATGGCAGGGGCAGGCTGGGGAGGGATGACAACGAAGGTGAAAGAGAAGAACCCATACTTTATGTCCCAAGTGACTGCCGTATACAAATACTCAGTATGCTCTGCATTTCTCACACCTGCACCCTCCCTTTCCTCGGGATGGATGGCTAATGTACTCATTATGGTTTTAGACTCACTGTGGTTATGGGCTGAATTTCAAAAAGATTTTAGAGATCACAGTTTAATTTCCTTAATTTGCAGATGAGGAAATTGAAATCTGTATGTGCGCAAATATGAAAAATTTATCTTCTCTCATAGCTTGTTCCTTTGTGCCAGGGATTTTGGAGCATTTTAAGCAGATGGAAAGAGGTGCCAGCCATTGCAATACAACTGACAAAGATGAGCTGTATTTGAAGCTGTACTTTTAAAGTGATTATTTCCAATTTTCTAAAAGAAAACATAAAATTCAAAAAATTTTTCTGACTGCTGCATTTGCTTTTGAGGAAAATTTTAATTTGGCTGATAGGAGTACAAAAAAATACTTGGAAAGCCAGGTAGCTGCTTCAGAACACCTTTGTTCCCATTTGTGGAGGACTGGTAAAGGGGACGGGTAGTTTATTGGTAAGGGGTGCGAGGGTTAACTTTGTGTGTCGACTTGGCGAGGCTCTGGCACTCAGACATTTGGTTAAACATCAGTCTAGAATTTGCTGTGAAGGTATTTTTTAGATGTGATTAATATTTCAGTCAGTAGACTTGGAAAAAAGGCAGATTATCCTCCATAACGTGATTGGACCTCATCTAATCAGTTGAAGGTCTGAGGAAAAAAAGATTACTCTCTCTCTCTCTCTCTCTCTCTTTCTCTCTCAAGAAGGAATTCTGCCTCTAGACTGCATTCAGTCTCAGGCTGGCAGGTCATTTCTCCCCTGGGTCCCCAGCTTGCCAGCCTGCCCTGCACAATGTAGATGTTCCAGTCCCCACAATCACTGAAGCCATTTCCTTAAAATCTCCCCCAATCTCCCTCTCTGTCCATGATGCCCTTCCTGCCTCTTCTTCCCAGCCTTGAAGTATGTTTCTCCTGTTTACTATACTCTGCTTGATTCTGCTACTTCCTCCTTGTTCCTCTTTCCTCGAGCTGTCAATCACCTGCATGCACTCTTAAAAAATATCCTTAATGTCCAATTGAGCCTTTCCCACTGGCCAGCCAAATTCTTCATCCTGTTGCAGAAGTGTGCTTCACTGGCCACGCCCTCCTTGAAACCCTTTCCTTCCCTACTTTCTGATACATCCTCCTGGTTGCCTGGCTCCCTCTCTTTCATCAACCCTGTTTTCTCCGGTCCCCCGAAGGTGGGCAGTGAGCCACAAAACCCAGCCTTCTGTGCTCCGCCTTCGTCTCTTGCTGTCTCAGTCCCTTTGTCTCCTTGTCTCTCCTTCTCTCTCCCTCTCCTCTGAGAGCTGAAGTCTCTCTCATAGATATGGTTATCATCACCTTTGTGCTAACGATGCTACCACTGCATTTCCGGTTCTGTCGTTCACCCTCCCTCCCCTTCCCCGTCTTGTACTCCACTCCTGGGAGTCTGGAACTCGGCATATATGAAGTGAGATGAATCACTTCCCCACTCAAAAGTGTTTCTTCTCTCTCTCAATCTCTTTATCTCTGTAAAGAGTACATCTCTTCTAGCAATGCAGGCAGGCATTACTGAAGCCATCTTGGTTTCTTTGCCCTCTTTAGCCTTCCCATCCCCTGAAAGAATGGTGCCATGCTGTGGAGCACAGGGTAGCGGCTACCTTCGGCTAGTTCTGTCCACTGGTGGCGTGAAATCAGCTGAGAGGGCATGGATCTGGAGCTCCACTTTTTTTTCTCAGCTAGGCTAAAGCTTTATTTCTTTGAAGAAAATCATTATTTTTTAAAGTTCTAGATGTAAACTTCATTAATGAGAAAAGCATCAATTTTATTCCTTTAAGCAGTTGTTTTAAAAATTTAAAACAAAGTGAGAGGAATGATTACTTCCCATTTAAGAAACCTAGTGGCAATGTGTCAAAAGAGTTATGACAACATGTCTACCACTTGACATAATAATCCAAATGTTAAGGAAAGTGTCGAATCCAAAGTTGCTCATTGCAGATCGACAGAAAAATGGAAAACAACCTGACAGTTAAAGAATAAGGGGATGGCCTGGTGAATCACACATAAGGAATGATCAATTTCATTAGATATAATACATCCATGACAAGAGATAATTGGAAAAATTAAGTAATAACCTGGAAACATAAAGGAAAAATCCATAAATTGTATTTCCACTATGATTACAGCTAAGTTAAAATTGGGCATGTGTTTTGTCCTACCTAATTGGCAAAGAACTGGAAAGAAATATGAAAAATAATTTAAGATGGTAGAATCTGAATCATTTTTAAATTTTTATTTTTATTCATTCATTTCAAAAGGCATGGCATAAGCAGCAGCTTTTTTTAACTTTTTAAACTATGACTCATGGTGAAAAATACATTTATATCCCCAATTAGCCTGCATATACACATCCATGCACTCAGGTATGTAAACCGTATTTCATTCTATTGTAAGATACACACTTTCTCACATTTTAACATCTCTAAAACCAGGACACATGTTACAATGGATGGGATCTTACACTTATAATTGTCAGGCCTTTTTTTCTTTCTTAGAGATCGATAAATGAATGGTGCTTCTCCTAATTCATGGTTTCAGAATTGATAAAATATGGCAACAAGTAAGTTTTGTGAAACCACTACCAAATATGATATATTGCGATATTTCCTCTTTTTTTCTGTTCTATTTTGTATCTTTTGAAAAAAAATTTTATTGTTGGAAGCAACTCCCTAGATGGAGTTTTACAACTCACTAATGCAGAAGTTGGCAAACTATGGTGATGAGCTAAGAATGGTTTCTAACTACTTAGAAAAGAGAAAAAGAAGAATATTTCATGATATACAACCGTTCAAAGAAATTCAAATTTCAGTGTCATATGGGAGCCCGGCCACCCATTTGTTCATGGGTTGGCTATGACTACTTTTACACCAGAAAGGCAGATTTGGGTAGTTATGACAGAGACCACATGGCCCCAAAGCCCAGAATATTGACCATGTCACCATTTACCAAAAAAGTTTGCAAACTCTGAGCTGGTGGATGGCAATTCAGTACTGCAGCAGGAGCACAGACATGGAAGATCAAAACACATTCTTGCTCCACCATTGTCACTACCTTTGCATTTGTAAACGTCTCACAGGCCCTCCTGACAGTGCTCCTGTGAGCTTTGTGTGGTCCTTTATCTACAATGTATGGCCTGTGGTAGGTGCTTGACAGATGTTCGTTTTTCCCCCTTTTCCTTTTAAATTGTGCTTAAACCTGACCCCCCTCCCACAGCGCGTGCACACACACGAGCGCACGCGCACACACACACACACACACACACACACACTCTTTGCCATCAAGGTCAATGATGATTATTACCACCTCTTTCCTGGGCCATTCTCGAGGGCAAAGTCCAAAGTGGTCTTCCATGAGTGTGAAACTTTTGACGTTCCACATTTCATCCTCAAAGTTCAGGGGGATTTTTCTTCGTATATCCATGCTTGTTTCACTATAGATGTAAGTTTTAGCCTGAACAAAATGAATACTCCTAGAAGATTTACCATGTTTGCTCTGGGGCTTTGCATTACATCTTGGTTCATTGTCAGGCAGCTCTCCCTGCCCCTTACCCCTGCTCTCCCCCACCCCACCATTTGAGAAGCACAGGTTTATGCAATGAGATTTGTTGTTGTGTTAAGATCTTTTTCCCAGAACTCACCTTCATCATTTCATTGTAGTTAAATAGGAGTGACGAGAAGCTGTTCTTGAAGGAGGCTATTTGAGCTGGGCCTCAGAATGGAAGACACGAGAACGTAGGAAGGCTCAGTAAAAGTAAAGACCAGTCCTGCGCTTGCAGGTGCAAAGCTGATTTTTTCCCAGAGTTCCCTGCAGTGGTAAGGATTAGGTAGGCTTACTCAGCTGATGGAGCTCACAAGAGGCTCATGCCAGAGACTAATTTAATAATTTGCAAAGAGCAACTATCAGGAACAGTGGAACAAAGTGACTGCTTCTTCTCCCTATAGGTAAAGTTATATGGAAAGCCAAATCATAGCCAGGAGGCTGCTTGCTGAGCGTGGAATCAGAGGAGTTGCTGGACGATTTTGATGGCCACTGCATCAGACTCAAAGGGCTTGGCCAATCCATCTCAGTACCAGGTAGGTCCCCACCAATCAAACCAAAATATACATGTCCGTCAGTCATTTAACAATGAGGAAGTCATGTAACAATGGTTACCTTCCTCCCTGAAGTATTTGGAGAAAGACTATGTTTCAAATCTACATCTAAGTCAGTGCAGCTTCTCCATTGTTCTCTGGCTGCTACCCTCAGCTCCTAGCATCCTCTGGGGCCGCCGCTCATTTCACTGTTGGTCAGGGCCTAGAATTCTGGGATGCAGTGCCAACCGACTTCACCATGGGTAGGGGGGCAGTTGGAGGAAACCACAATTCCACTATTGTTAGGCAATTGAATTTTACTGGGTGTTCAAAAAAAGAAAGAGAAATTTCAGTTGAGCACAAAACAGGAAGCAATTTTAAATTTGCAATTTTATGAGACGCTGCCCTTCTGATGAAACCAATGATTTCCCTATTACTGGGAATTTCCCAAGCCAGGCCTGCCGCCCTGCTGCAGGGAAGTGCCTCTGCTTTTCCACTTTCCCCAGGCACGAGCTTAAGGTCCCCAAATGGCTCTGACTTTCTAGTGCAGAGCAGTTTGTCCATCTAAACCGGTGGTTCTCAAGTGGGGACAACTTGGCCTCCCCTCAACAGGGGTCCATTTGTCACTGTCTGGAGACACTTTTGATTGTCATGACTCAGCAGGGGGGTTCTGCTGGCATCTAATGGACAGAGGCCAGGGATCCCATTAAACATCCTACTGTGTACAGGACAGCCTCCCATAACAAGGAATTATCCCACCTAAAATGTCAGCAATGCAGATGTTGAGAAACCCTGATCTAATTCCAACCCACCTCAACCAAATTAGGATCAGGACGTTATGTCTGCAAATCTGGATTCTGATTAAGGTGAACTGCTAAACAACCAACTATTTACTCCAAGACTCTACCCTGGTTATATAAAAAAATCAGCAAACATTTCTCTAACATATCCTTATTAGATTTTTAAGTAGAGTTATTGTGCCTACCAATTTTTTTTTAGTAAGAGGAGAAGTAAAAACATTTATACTTCTCCTATTTAGAAAAAGTCCCTTAGAGTTGGGGATATTTTTTATTCCAGTTACAATTCTGTCTGAACTGCTTTTTTGTTTTCTACATGTAAGTATAAGCACTCCTTTCACTGAAGGCCCCGTATAGAGCTATTGAGTTGAGCCTGCTGTTGGTGGCAGAAAACCACAGACCATGCCTGTGCCTGGGTGACTCTGCAGCAGCTGAAGCCAGGAGATTAATGCTGCGGTTAGAAAACGGCTTCTTTGTGGAGTTTGTTTCGGAGTTTATTGTGCACATCTCACCATGAGGCATGCCTTATTGACCCTAGTTTCCTAGTTACCTGCTTGACTCCAAGGCTCCCTCTACCACCTCCTCTTAACCTGGAAGGTCCTCAAAGGGTCCCATCCCAGTACAGTGCCCAGCCCTTTGTGGGCCCTCCACAGGTGTTTACTGAGTAAATATGTGGACAATTGCTCGGTGGAACCAGGTAGAAATGAAATATCATAGCCCAAGTCTACGTGGAGGTGTAAAGAAGAACTTGCATTAATTGCACAAACAGGGAAAAGATGCATTATTGAAGTTCCAGTCACATGCATGAGAAGTTTCACAATACTAACTTCTTTAGAGAGTAATTTTAAAAGGGATTTCCATTTAATTTACTTCCTCTGCTCCCATTTAATCAGGGAAACAAAACAGCAAGTTTTTATAAGGTGTATACACATGTAAACGTATTTGAACTGCATTTGGGAACTAACTGTAAGGAGTGTGTATCAGAAATAATGAGGAGCTATTAAAATGCAGAGTTCCAGGCCCCAATGCTAGAGATTTTCAACAACGTGATGTGAGGCCCAGGAAACTAGCTTTTTAAATAAACATGTCCTGTGATACTGAAATAATTCATTTCTGAAGTAGATATTCTTTATCACAATAGATATTCTTTATCATAAACCAAGGTGTGCCTTGGAGCTATTGGAAGAGTGTTCTAAAAGAAACAACAACAGTAGTAACATATATTCCCAGACCTCAGCCTTGCGAGGTCTGTTCTGGGTCAGCAGTAAAACCTGACTCTCAGGCGTGTGGCTGGAGTTCTGTAAACTCCATCCACCTGTAGTCTGAATCGGTCACATTCTGGACTAGGGAGGGAGTGACTCCGTCCACACGTTGAAGTGACTCAGCTTTGGAAAAGGGGGTCTACACAGAAGCAGAGTTGATTAAAATACAACGTGAAAGCAGGTGGAGACTTCCTGAAGGAGCCTGTAAGGGCTGTGTAGAGAGGTTCTGTCACTGTTTATTAACTTTACTTCATTTTACTCCAAAACACAAGGTTTTTTTAGGCTTAATAAATGTTCTAGGCACATGACTCCCATGTTCAAAGGTCATCAAGACGTTTAATGAAACGAATTGAGGCGGGGAGTGAAAACTCAAAGGAAGGAGGAAAGTTTTCCTCCAGTCACTAGGCAAGGGCTGGCAGAGAGGAAGGTGAAGAAACATGAGTAAAGGAAGCTCTGCTTGGGGTCTGCCAGGGGAGCCCAGAGTGTCTGGAGTGGGGTCCCTACCACAGGAGGTGTGAACAACGCTGTGGAAGGCGAGGCACCAGCCCAAGGCCAACTCATCAAGAGTTTACCTGCCAGGCTCCTAAGAGGCCTGACCCTTCCCCTTCCCCTTTGCAAGGTTGCCCAGGACAGAAAAGACATGCACGAGGAACACTGCCTGACCTGAGATTGGGTGTTTATACTCTCTTCGTGCCCCTCACCTGGCATAGGTCCAAAGAGAAGGTGCTCTGTGCGGCTCACTGCCGGCTCCTCCATAATCCTTTTAATTGCCCAAAGATGTAGTTCTTAATGTTTTCAATAAAAGAATATGTAAACAAACACCAAATCCAGCATCTCAGGATCTTTCAGGCAGGAAGAAAAATGTTGTCCCAAGCAACAGGCAGTCGGTTTTCAGAGGGACAGCTGGAAAAACAGTAGAAAGATGGTCTTCTGATGAGTTTTTATTTTTCTTATTTCTGATATCAACACACTTAATTTGATAAAAACTGCATTCTGGTAGTTATAGGTAAATTATGTGGATGCATGTTCAAGTTCAAAGGGAAAAAAGTAGTGAAGTGTGGTAAGGGCAAAGGAAAAGAGCAAATTGCTTTTTTAGAATGTCTTCATGTCTTTGAATTTGGACAAACTTAACATCAAAATAATAATATTATCTGAAAAGGGAACTTCATAAAACAAAGGCAAAAAGTGATGGTTAATCCATGCACTTTATCTTCTCACCAAAAAAAAGGTAAATATGTGAGGTGATGGACACGTTAATTAACTCAGTAGGAGAAACCCTTTCACAATATGCCTATATATCAAATCATGCATATTTTCTCATCCCTAGTAGTAATTTCCATGCCTGGTAGTTTTTTATTGGAAGCCAATCACTGTGAATTTTATATTGTTATGTGCTGTAGGCTTCTACAAATATATTTTTTAAGATCTTTATTTATTTATTTTTAGAGAGAAGGAAAGGGAGGGAGAAAGAGAGGGAGAGGAGCATCAATGTGTGGTTGCCTCGCATGTGTTCCCCACTGCGGACCTGGCTTGCAACCCAGGCATGTGCCCTGACTGGGAATCAAACCAGCGACTCTTTGGTTCACAAGCCAGTGCTCAATCCACTGAGCTACACCAGCCAGGGCTCTACAGATATTTTTGCACTTGACTCTGGGGCACAGTTATGGTGTATGAAAGTAATTTGATCCTTCCAGGTCTTGCTTTTGTGGTTTATTAGGGAGGATCATAACAGGCCTCAATATAGGGCTCATTATTCCCACTACCAAGTTAACACCCTACTGAGTACTCTGCCCAGTGCCCCAAGACCCATGAGGCTCTCCAGGGTGATGATTTCTAGGCACAAGGCTGTTCTGACCCCCTGCGAGCCTTCCAGGTGATTCCGTCCCTAGCCCCAGGCACCTGCCTCGCACATGTGTGCCAGTCAGGGCTCGGCTGAAAACTCCAGGGGTACTCCGCAAATCTTCAGGTTGCCTTTGGGCAGCTCTGTCTTTCCCAGGACTCTTGCCCATGAACGCTAGCCCCGTTGTTTTACTCAACTTCCAGCTCCATCTCAACTCAGGGAGTGATCCAGACTCCAGCTGGATTCCCCCTTTCCTGGCCTGCACACTGGAATCTCTCTTAAGTCAGCAGGCTGGGGTAATCATAGGACTTCCCACTTGTCTGCTTTCTTTCAGGAATCACTTCCTTCCTTGCATGATATCCAGGGTCTTGAAAAACCATTGTTTCACATATTTTTTTCACTTATTGATCACTTAAAGTGGGAGGGTAAGTCTGGTTCTGTTACTCCATCTTGGCCAGAAATGTAATTCAGTTCCTAGAATATTTATTTGGAGAAGGATAATGGAAACTATTCATTGTCAGGAAAGAAAGAAAAGAGAGGAAGAAAAAAGAAAAGGAAAGATTTGGTTTTAAACAAATCTTGTAGAAAGACCTCATTAGGAGGCAGCAACATTTTTTTCCTGAGGAAAAAAATAGTGTAAGAGTTTTCATGAAGCTAAATTTATTTCATTTAAGTGGCAATTCCTTATGCTGAAGGGATATACTTGTTACTTTTGTGTGTTAAAAAGACTCATTTGATTTTTTTTACCTTGCAAAATTAAAAATTGGAAACTTTTCCAATTAAAAAAAATAACTTGCCTGTCAGATTCCAAAGTCTGGAAAAGAATGGCAAATTTTAGGGCTAAGAACAGGGGAACTCTAGGTGACTGAGAAATCATTGATTTCTGAGGTGGCATGAAAACTGGAAGCTCTTTGAAGATGGGGATTGTATCTTTATTAATCATTTTATTTCCAGTGCTCAGTGATAGCTGCTGCTCAATATATATGCTTATTGAATGAATGAATTTGGTGCCGTAACCCAAGGACTGTTAGCCTGGCAGGCCCAGGAATTTTCCAGTCTTCTTAATTGATTGGCTTTATTAGAGTGGAGACAGTGAGACTAATTGGCTTTGACACAGGCTAATGTCCCCAGGTCACTGGTGTCACTGTCACATAACCATCAGTAAACAAGCTCTTGTGCAAGGCACCGGAGGCAAAGGACCTAATCGGCTGACAGACTGTGGACCAGGACAACACAGATGGGGAGTGAAGGAAGAGTGTGGCACTGACCGGTGAACTTGCCAGGTCCTGGGGACACAGACACAAGACTGGCAATGAATGGACCAGGCAGATGCCTGTCTCGTGGGTTACAGCCCTGGCTTGTATTCTTGTGTCAGTAATGATTGAAAGAATTAAAAACTAAAAATGTAATTATATTCAAAGTGTGTAAAATTTGGAGGTATTTTAAGAAAATTTAAATTAAGGTGGGTGTAAAACTATACAAA
>VMDR010003289.1:0-74368 GCA_007922815.1 Macrotus californicus
TTATTCACATTTTGAATGTTTGGTAGAATTTCCTTCTGAAACCATCTGAGTGGGATGATTTTTTAAGGGTAATTCTTTGAAATGTTCTTTAATACTTGTATGGAAATTTCTCTGCTTAAGCATTTTCTCTCTGTTGTGGTCAATTTTGCAAAATCGCATTTCTACAAAATCATCCATTTCATTTAAGTTTCCAACTTATTCGTGTAGAATTGTGCAATGTGGTCTCTCATGGTTTTTGAAATTTCTCTCATATTAAAACTTATTTCCCACTTTTCTTTCTTGTATATTTGTGCTTTTTTCTTTGCCCTTTTGATTAGGTTGATTCCCTCAAAACCCAAGGAATCTCCATTTTGATTATTAATTCATTCTCTTATTTTTCTGTTTTTTTTCCCTGCTGCCAACTTCTGATTTAATACATATGACATCTTCCCTGAGGCTTCTCGGCTGACTTGGTTGTGGTTTCGTGCGCTTTTCTGAGTTGGAGTGTCATGCTCGTGTTTTCACGACTGTGAGTGTCTGAGGCTGTGAGTCTCCCTCTGACCGCGCGGATGGCCGCCATAAACCCTCAGAGCCGGTGCTCTCGTTATTATTAGTTTTTAGAAATACTGCTGCTGTGGTTCCCATTTCCACTTTCACTTAAGTGCTGTCTAACAGAGATGGTTTCAATTTTCACCTGCACAGGCCTTTAAGATATCTTGTAGTTTTACTGTGCTGTGCTAAGAGTTATATTTTAAAGAACTTCTCAACTCAAATGTTGTTTTTTTAGTCTTGCAAATGCTCAAGTAAAGTGGCTTGGGGACGATGTGCCACGTTCACCTGGGAGCATCCTGCAGCCCCGGGCGCTCGGCCACGCAGCCCTGGGTGCACACGGCACCCTTCTTGCTCACGCTTTCTAAGGGGTAGTGTGTCGGTTCCTCTCATCACGGTCCTAGTACTGCTTTCTCATCAATCGGAGGACAGGATTTGATGAAAGCGGTCTGGGTAGGTCACACCGCAGCAGGTCACTAGAATATCGACCTAAAACACTTGCACACTCAGTTTTCTCGTGGTTTGATACTTTTGTGAGACCCAAGTCTCTCTCAGACCCCCGGAGGCATCTATCTGCCGTATGAAGTCTTTGTTCATCGTCTGCTCGAGGCCCCAAGTGGCTCCAGCCCTCTGGGCAGAAAAAGGTGACATCTGTGTCACCACGACCCAGTGCCAGGCGGTCAGTGACCACTTTTTGAGTTGACGAGGGAATGAACAAATCTACTATGTAAAGATTATAATTCCCTTACTTTTGCCAAACAGCACACCCTGCTACGTCTCCTAGCGGTTCAGTGCAGATGCATGACTGTCACTACCAGGAACCCCTTTCTTACCACACTTTGTGACCCCCGTTCAGCGGGCCTAGTGCCCCAGAGCTTCGGTGCCGTCCTTCGGAAACTGCGTTTTCAAGGGTGGGTGTCAGGAGATCTAGAGTTTTCTTGGGCTTTTGGGAAGGAGCTGATGTCTCAGGCTGTCTGAAAACAACCACACACTTTCAGTAGATGAGACAAAAGCAGGGCCCTGGAAAGGAGCCATGCTGGGGGCCTGGAATCGTTCCCTTCGGTGAGCATCTCCAGGCAGACACGGCTTCGATAAGTAAAGCTTGGGGCCCTATGTGGGGGTTCGTCCACTTGGCAGCCTGCAGGGACCTGCAGCTCCTGGTGTTTTCTCCCTGGAAGAGCCCCTCCCTCGAATGCGGGCAGCCTGGTATGAGCAGGGTGCAGCCTAGCACGGAAAGGGATGCTGCACGTCTCTGGGCTGGAACTCACGGGGCCTGGCACATGGCCACTTTCCCTCCAGAACTGCCGCCGTGCTGCAAGTGGACTGTGCCACGTGCAGGAGCCCCGCAGAAGGCAAAGGCAGCCCAGGAGTGCGCCTTCCTGGCACTGCCACCCTAGGGCGGCCCTTCCGTCCAAGGTGAGCAAACCCGGGCTTTCAGCCAACAGTGGCCGGCGTCTGGCCCTGTGAGGTCAGCTCCCTGGCACGGTGCATGCCTGCTCGGCCTGTGTCACCTCCAGACACCCTTTCACTGCGTGGTGCAGCCCGACAGATGTGGCGGGGACCCTGTGGTCCTCAAAGCCAAGAGTGGTCACCGTTTGGCCCTTCACAGGCAGATGTGCTGACTCCTGCCCGTGTTGGTGGGGGCCCAGCTGAACCCCCAACCCACAGGCTCCTGAGCAGCGCTCGTCAGATGGCTGTTGCCTTGAACCCCTAAGTCTGGGGACATTCTGGTATCCAGCGACAAACTGTGAGATCTGCTACCTGTATTTTGTAAGTTTGATGGTTTCATGGTTAAATTTTGTATCTTCTTTTCTTTTCTCCTGACTTTCAGTCAGCTCTGTTGAGACGTTTCTCATCTGTCTCGGCCACGTGCTGCGGGAACTCTCCCCACGGCCAGCACGCTGGTGCTAAACCCTCTGCTGTCGCTTGCCCTTCATCTCTCCGCCTCTTGGTCACCTCTGGACACTGCTGACCGCTTCTCCGTTCTTGAAACATCTCTCTTTTGTTTACTGACACCATCCTCTCCACCGTCTTCGTGTGCTGCAGGGGATTGCCTCTGGATTTCTTTTTTGAGGGCTCTTCCCCCACCCACCGATGTCTGCGGTCCTCAGGACTCAGCCTTCAGTTTTACTTGGCACCAGTGAACGTGGGGTGTGCCTGCTCATGACCCGGCATTGCTCTAGGGGCGTGGGGTACACTGGTGAGCACAACTCACAAGAGTGCCTGCCCTGGAGGAAATGTTAAACCCACACACACCAACATCAATTATACAAAAGCCAGAAGTTAGTGAGGGCTTTAGGGAAGAAAATAGGATGGAGGGCAGGTGGGGGCAGGAGGGAGTGTAAAGAGTAAAGAACTTAAGGACTCATGGGAACAGGCCCTTCTGCAGTGCCCACGTTGGAGCGCAACCCTCCGCAAAGGTCCAGGGGTGTGGCGTGGCCATCTGGAACTGCACTCAGACAGCGAGAGTGTCGCACAAATAGCCCAAGGCCAGAGCACGCCTGGGGGTGTGTCTGGGAGGAGGGTGAAGCCCGGGGGCAGGACCACAGTGAACTGTAGGTGGTGAGGGCAGGAAACGTGGGCTCCAGGCTTGTAGGGCCTTGGAAGCCATTGTTGGGACTTTGTCTTTTCTCTGTGAGATGGGGGTGGGGGTAGGGGTGGAGTCTCTGGAGAGGTTTGAGGAGAAGAATCAAGTCACCCAAGGGACCACTGTAGTGAGTTGAGAGTTGAGAAGCGGAAGGAAGGGGCAGGCAGAGAGGCAGGCCAAGGAGGTACCATGGAACCGAGAGGAGGGACCGCCTCTTCCCGCCCGACCCACTTCTCCTGGGCCACCCGAGGTCCTCGCTCGGGCTGCTGGCGCCTGTGTTTCTGGCCCAGCTCTCTCTCCTGAGTCTCAGGCTTGTGTGTGCACTGACCTGCTGGCCACCCCCCTCCGTCAGGGTTCCACAGGTGCCGCAGTGCCATCTACTCTCCTCTGAAGCCTCTGTCTCCCTCTGCTCCTCTACATCAGCATGGAGCCACACGGCCACACCTGCTCATGAAGGCCTTTTCTGTGAGAGGCCACCGCTGCCATGGAGTGAGCGGACAGCCTGTGCTGGCCCATCAGTGCCCTGGGTTTCCCGAGCACGTGGTCGTGGCTCGGTTTATCACGTTTCCTGCCTGCAGTGGTGGCTGGGTCGGTGGGGGCGGGATTGGACAGGAGGAGGGAGCAGTGCCTTAGAAGGCGGTTCCAGGCCCGCGCCCTTGTCGATGGGACTCTGAATACCTGAGGACAGAGCCTGGGAATTTCAGAGTGGGTTGCTCACATGTTGCAGTTTTCACACTGGATAATACGGAGAGGCAAAATTCTGAAACTGTTACTTTTGCTACAGATAGTAAATGTATCACGCAGCCAGAATGTCGGAGGCAAGGCCCCATATATATCACAGAATTTTGATGCTTGAATTCAGTTTTCTTCCATCTCTCTCAGGAAGTTTTCTGTCCACTCCCCCATATGATTTTAGAATTTAGTATTCATTCTTTTGACTTTCAGCAAAGGAACCAGTTTCACACTGGAAAATATTGAGTCAGAAGGGTGTGTGATTCCTTCTTCCATGATCTTTGCTTTTATAATTTGTGTGTAAAGGAGGTTAAGAAATATCTTAATCTTTTGTACCTAACTCTTATAAGTGGCTTTTAAAAATAATCATTGATACAAGGGAAACAAGTCTCCCTAGATTATGTACTTCCCATACCATACTTATATGTGGGAAACAGTCTTGTAAAAATTATTAATGTGAAACTAACCAGGCCAATGAGAGCTATTATTTTTTTATTAGAAAACCAACTTCAAAATCAATGTTTAAACGCAAGCTTAACACAGTTAAAAGCATAATTAAGTCTCATTCCTTGACACTTGAAAGCTCTATTTATTTATTTACCGTATTCAATAAACGTTTATCAAAGGCCCGCTCTGTGCTGGGCAGTGCGTTTGTGCTGGGGAGGGAACACAGGCGAACAAGGAGGCGCTCGCCGGGGGGTGAGGGGCAGCAGACACCAGCCAGGGAGAGACGTGGCTGCAGGAAGCCGAGGGAGGGCAAAAACAGCGCAGCCACAGAGAGACCTGGGGCGGCCATCTGAGGGGGGAATCTCTCTGCCACAGGGGATTTGAGTTGAGACCTGAAGGGAGAGCTGGGGATCGCTTCCGGGACAGAGGGCCCAGCAGGAGCAAAGGCTCCAAGTCCCAGAGAGAGGGCGGCCTGAGAGCGTGGTGTGAGGGGGCCAGGATGATATAGGCATAGGCGGGTGGGACCTGCTGGGCCACGGTGAGGAAGTCGCATTCTGTTCGGAGTGGCATGGAGGAAAGGCCACTGCAAAGGCAGGACGGGACCAGATGCTGTTCCCTGTTTTAAAAGAACCGTGGCAAGCCCTTTCTGGTGTGGCTCGGTAGGTTGGAGCGTTGTCCCGTGAACTGGAAGGCTGCGAGTTCGATTCCTGGTCAGGGCACGTGCTTAAGCTGTGGGTTCAGTCTCCGGTTGGGGTGTGTAGGAGACAACAAATTGGTTTCTCTCTCCCATCCGTGTTTCCCTGCCCCTCTCTCTCATTCAGTGCACTGTGCGGCCATTGACACCGCCCATTTCCTCTTCTTCTTCTTCATCGTCCCAAATGGGAGCTCTGTCCCCAAGAAACAGTTACTGCCGGCTGCTCTCTTCCGGACTCTTTTTCTGTCCCTTTAACTCTTGGGTACCTTTACCACTTTTCTTAGAAAGCCCCCCTAGACACATGCCTTTCCTCCCCGGGAGAGCTAGGGCGGGGACGCCAGCAGCCCTGTCCCTAACCCTTCTCCTCATACCTGAGACCCAGGCTGCAGGCCACAGCAGCACAGAGGGGCAGGGTGCATGGGAAGGACCGGTGGCTTCCAGCAAGTGCTCTTCCTCATCTCAAAGATCAGCTGCCTCACTTTGCAAAGCGTCCTGGCGATTCCTCAAACGGTGACCCATAAAGCTACCTCGGGACCAGTGCTTCCGCCACGAGGGACCGCCCAGCGGAAACCAGGAAGGGCCCACACAAAGCCTGGCACCCAGACGTTCCCAGAGGCTGGATTCCAGAGAGCCCCGAGCTGGAAACAACCTAAACGTCCCCTGACGGGCACACACGTACGCACAGTGTGGCGTGTCATACCATGGAACCCCCGCAGTGACCAGGGCACACAAACCGCTGACACGCATGGTGGCTAGAGCGCAGGCACGTGGCACCAAGTGAAAGAAGCCACCTGCAAGCGAGGACAGGCTGCATTTACACGAAATACCCAGAGAGGCAGATGCATACAGCCGGGAGCTGGGTCTGTGTTGCCTGAGGTTAGGGCTGGGAACAGACATGAGCCTCACGTGGGGGGGCGGGATCTTGTTCGGGGAGACGGGGCTAGATAGACCTCAGCGGTTTCTGGGGATGGCTGCTCCACTGGATGCAGTTACTCAGTGTCGTGGAACCGCACTCCGCACGTTCTCCTGCATAAGACGCGCCTCAGCAGCAGGGAGGGTGACCTCCTCACGGAGCAGCACGGAAGGGAAACCTGTCCTCGCAGAGCCCACGGGCCCTGCGTTTTCCATGACAGTTGTGTCTTTGAAAGGCTCCCAATCACTCTATTTGAAAGGACAATAAAGTATCTGAAGCCACGAAAAAACCCTTAATTATTCAAGTTTTTCCCAATATCTGTGCAAAGCTTATTTTGCTGTTTTTCCAAGCAGGGTTTAGGCCCTGGAGTTATTTCCGTTCCCTGAACTATTGTGTCTGTCCCCAAGTGAGTGACCGTGCCCAAAGAGTAGACGGAAGGTTTCGTTTGGGGGCAGAATAAAGGATTTGAGGAACTTGCTTCTTCGCCTTTCAGAGAAGTATTTGTCCCTCAGATGGCTGCAAGGTCCTGACGGGTATGACAGGAGAGGGAATGCCTTCGCTGGTCACTCTGCCGGCCTTCCTACAACCCGCGCTCTGTCTCTGAAGCCCGCCTTCAGGCTGACTTCACTGCTACAGGGAGCCGTTAGGAGAAGGACAGCGGTTTCACAAAAGTCTTTCAGGATAACACATCGAAGCCCCTGAACTGTGGCCACCAGCTGGGAAGCCCTCCGTAACTGCCTTCCTTACCCTGGAAAAGGGCCCCTGGTCACAGTTTGTGTAGGGCTGACTTGTTTGGATTTCCCCCTCTACACAGTCCTTTCTTGTCAAGAAGCAGAATGGAAACTATTCAGAGCCGTCCTCACCATTGGCATCACCATCATCAACGATGGACACTTACAAATACAGGGCAGTGCGGCGACAGCCTCCCCAGGACCGGGATGGACGCGGGCTCTGCCGTTATTGGCCCTGCAACCTTGAAGAGCACACTGAACTTCTCTGAGCCTTGTTTTCAGGAATACCCTGGGGCTCGTGACGGCATCTTTGTCACGGGACAAAGATTAAATGACAGAAGGTGCAGAAAGCACAATACAGGGTAAAAATGAAGCCAAATGATGACGGTTGGCAAGTGCAGACCTTTGCCCTTCGCGTAAGAAACCAGCCCCTGTCCCGGCAGGCAGGTGAGTCTGCCCGGCTTCGGTCCTACTTTTTATTGACTCTGCTCGGTGTGGGAGAAGAGCTCAGACTTTCTTACTAGCAAACAAACGGAAACTTCTGCTGTAGCTTTAACGAAAGACGGGGCGAGGCACCTACCGTCTGACCCTTCTCTCCTTTGGCTCTCTGTGCAGTTGGGGGTCCGAGGGAAGGACTGGAAACGAGCGGTGTGGACCTTCATGTCTCCGAACCCCTCTTGGCAGTGTTCCCTGTCTGCCACTGCCCAGTGCTGGCACCTCTCCGCTGGATGTCTGGGCTCTGCATGTTGCCTCCTGTGGTAGATTGAGAAACAGGGCAAAATATTTTGTAGCTGCTCCTGTCAAAAGGTAGAGTCTGCCTACACCTTGAGTCTGGGCTGGTCTACAGTGACTTTCGCTGACCAGCCGAATGGACCAGAGGTGATGGCCTGCAAGTTCAGGAACCCCAAGAGGCCTTGCAGCTTCTGCCTTTGCCTCTGGGAAGAACATAACCACTGAACAGTGAAGAACCCTGGGCCAGAAGACCAGGAGGAGGGGCAGGCCTGACCCCCTGCTGAGAGCAGCCACACGAGTGGGCTTGCCTGTGAGCCGGCAGGGCTCCCAAGCAATAATAAACCATGAGAAGCAATAACCCGTTGTGAGCCACCGTGTCTCAGGTGGCTTGTTATGCAGAGACTCCAAGATGCACACCCCCTGACACTTCCCAACACGCACGCACGCCCACTCATGAGCCCCCAGCCGGCAGCCAGTTTAGACCGATGCCTAGTGTGCTGGCCCTGCCTGTCTCCCCCATGCGGACCCTCCCCTCCCCGGGACCGGGCCTGTACCAGCCTTGTAGCCAGTGACAGGGCTTGAGGGCAAACTCGCACTGCGATTCCCACTGGGGCATCAGTACCTGGCACTGGCTTGACATGTCGCCCCTGCTTTAACCCAAAGGGATGGCACCCTCAGTGAGAAAGCTTAAGCCATCCTGGAACCTCTGGGAACGTCCTGGGCAGGAGCCCCCTTAAAACTGCCGACTCCTCGGAAGGAGGTAGCACCTCCACGCACAAGGATGCAGGGAAGGCCCCCTCTGACCCTGTTGGCTGCAGTGGCTTCACCGGCAGTGGTTGAAAAAACGCCCATTTGGGGGCCCACCCGAGGGCAGCTGAGAGGCTGCCTCAGTGGGTGGGTGTGGCCCTGTTATACCAAATAGCGTGTTTTTCATCAGGACTCCTCAGTGACTCTGAACACCGCTCACACACACGCACGGGCGCTCGGCTGAGGAAGACTGGGCGCCCGTGCAGGCGGCCTGGCGTTCACATGGCACCGTGGGTCACAGGGTGGAGGGGCACGGGGTTCACAGCACCAGGCTGGCCCGTTTTTGTCATCGGCTGGAGGAAGGGGGTTATACCTTCCCCCAAAGGAGAGCTGTGGTGTCTCTACCGGTCTGGCCCCCTCAGTACTGACCTTCTAGAGTCTTCTAGGATAGAATGGGGCTTTGAGAGATGACCTGACCCACAGGCAGGGCACTCATGTCCACCTAGACCTACCCTGTTTTTTAAAGCCCTCCCCCTCTAAGTAGGCAACTTTAAACTCTGGTTTAATCATCCATTCATTCCCAGTAAGTTGCCAGTAAAGATTAAAGCCCAGGAACTTATTTTTTAATCTCTAAATATTTTTATTTGTTTTATAAATTCACATGGTACAAAACTGAAAAGGAACAAGGGTAGACAAGTGACCTATTGCCCCCGCCCCCCGTCCCATATTTTTGTCCCCAGCCATCCAGCTTTCTTCTTGGGGGCCCAATCTGAAAACAGTTTTTTAATTGAAGTAAAACGTACTTCAATAACATAGAATTCATCATTTTAAAGTATAATTCAGTGGTTTTTAGTACAGTCACAGTGTTTTGCGATCATCATGCCTAGCTAGTTCCGGAACATTTCCATCACCCCCAAATGAAACCCTGCACACCCCCAGTCCCTCCTCAGCCTGTTCCCTGGCAACCGCTAACCTGCTGTGCTGCTGTGGATTTGCCTCCCAACCCTTTCACGTCGAACCGCACGCTGTGTGGCAGCTTGTGCCCTGGCTTCTCTCACTCAGCCTGATGTCCCCAGGGCTCATCTGTGTCACAGTGCGCGCCAGAACTTCATCCCTGTCCATGGCCTGGTGATATTCCAGTGTACACGCAGGCCACGTGTGACTATCCTCCATCTGGGGATGGGCATCTGGGCCATTTGCTCCTCCTGGCTACCATGGATGGAGCTGCTGTGAATGTTTGTGTGCGTGTTTCTGATTCCCTTGCGCATATTCCCAGGGGTGGACTGGCTGGGTCACACTGCGATTCTGTGTTAGACTCTTCGGAGAACTGCTGAGAGGTCCCCCACAGGGGCTGCCCATTTGACACCCCCACCCGCAACAGATGGAGGTTCCGATTTCTCTGTATCCTCGCCGACACTTGTTCTATGATTTTTTTTATAGCCTTCCTGGGGAGTGCTCACCACCAGTGCACTCAAGCACAGCTGTTTTTGTGTATCAATCTTGTCTCCTGCACCTCTGCTCTCTCGGTTTTCGGGGGGAGTTTTTTTTAAATGAAATTCAAAATGTGAGATGGGTTAAAGTAGTATTACAGTTGTAATACACATAAATGACGCAATAATTAATCAACAATAATCAAGAATAAACTGTTGGGAATACTCACAATTATACACCGGCTTTTGCCCACCCTGCATGTGATCATGTCACCTGTGAATAGAGGTAGTTTTACTTCTTCTTTCAAGTCTAAATGTCTTTTATTTCTTTTTCTTGCCTAATTGCAGTGATCGGAACCTCCAGTACAACGCTGACCAGAGGTGCAGAGAGCAGACGTCCTTGTCTTGTTCTTGGTCTTAGCTGGGGGTGTTGCATAGATGCAACACAGAAGTTTTTGTGTTCTTCAGAGATTACTTATATGTAAGAGAGGCATAAATATATAAGCAACTATGTATAAATATAACTATATATGAACATATCCATTTTAACATAACTATCAACCTACATACTCTGGTCTTCACCTTTCATTTTGTTACCTAACGATGTGCATCTTGGACATCTTTCTAAATTAGCACTTAAATAATTTCCTTATTAGCTTCTTAAGTGGTTGCTTCCTTTCGCATTGCATGGACGGACCATAATTTATTTAATCAGTCTGCTATTGAAGGATAATCTAACTATCAGCAATATTGGTCATATGAACCCAAAATCAGAAAACACTTATTGGAGCCCTCCTAGTGGGCAAGGCTCAGTAAAAGTTGTGAGAGGAAGCAGGGACTAATTTTCATTCACTTCACTTTCTCATTTTTGTTATGGGAATACTCCAGTAAAAAAAAAACAACTTAACCCGATTTCTTCACACACAGAAGAATTGAAAGAATTGTACAAGGAAACTCAAATAATAATTATTTAAGTTTATCCATGATATGTTTATTTGCTGAGTCATGTGAAATTACATACTTCTCCACATTTCATCCATAAAAGGATGTTCTACTTAATTACACCATCATCATACAGAAATTTAACAGTTTATCCCTAAATACCATCAAATATCTGGTCCACATTCAAATTTTCCTATTTGTCTCCAAAATATCTTCTTAAACTGTCTTTAAAAAAAAAAGTAAGACACATTGCATTTTGGTTGTTCTCTCTCTTAAGTCTTTCTTCGCTGGAACAGTCCCCACAGATATTTAATAACACTGAGTGTTTGAAGAGCCTGAGCGAGCGGACTTTCGGAACGCCCCTTCTAGGTCTCGGGACTGCTCCCCCACAGCATCGCTGACTTGCTCTTTCGTTCCCAGGGCTGTCTGAGAGGCGGGAGGCTAGCCCTAAGGTGTGGCTAGATCCCGGTTAGATCCCTTTGCAAGAACATTCACTAGGCAATTCTAACTGCTCACTGAGGAGGCCGTCAGTTCCTCCCCTACCAGTGACATCAGGCTTGGCCCCTGTTTTAAGTGTGTCCACCAGAACTCTCCACTGAAAGGGCCATTGTCCCTTCCAAGCTCTGGAATAGCCATGCCTTTCACCATGAGCGAATGTCCAAGACTTGGATTTGGGGGCGGGGTGGCCCAAAATCCACGTGCTTGTTTCCTTCCTTGCACATCTCGGCTCCAGCCAGTGGTTCAGACGACCGGAAGTACAGACAGAAGTTCAGAAGTCAGCATGCGATAGATCAGGTGGCGATCTACAGCTTGGGGGAGTCGATCGTGGTCAGCTTCTTACTCTGGGGTCAGAGGAAGGTCGCTGCATTGGAAATCAAAATCAGGGATCCACATTCCAGTCTCTGACCTGCCACTCACTAGTCATGTGACCTTGACTCGTAGCTGCTCTGGGCTCCAGTTTCTTCACCCACGACTGGGGACGGTCTTCGAAGGTCCTGGCAACTCCAACAGTTCGTGAGCCTGTGCTGTCACTCCACTCCGCTTGGTGGACAGCACTGGACCACACTTGTGAGGGCCAGTGTGGCAGCTTCATCTCTCTTGAAAATCAACATGTGGGAATTTCCGTGAATTCCATGCTTAAGGGATGCTGACGCCTGTGTTGCCCACTCACTGTTGCTGGAACCCAGACACTCGTCTTGATGAGTGGACTTTTATTTTGTTTTCATTATAATGTTTTATTTTATTGTTGTTGTTTCCTTTTGTTTTCCATCACTGAAGAAAATTGTTGGCTACCTAGGTTACTTTTTCTCAGGCCTATGGGTTGAACTGTGTTCCTCCTCACAAAATTATTAGGGTCAAGTCCTAACCACCAGGACCTCAGAATGTGACCTTATTTGGAAAGAGGGTCATTGCAGATGTAATTAATCAAGTTAAAATGAGGTCATCTGGGTGGGTCTTAATCCAGTATGACTGGTGTGTCCTCATAAAGAGGGGAGATTTGGACAGAGACACTCACACGGAGAGTGCCGTGTGAAGATGAAGGCAGAGATGGGGGAGATGCATTGATGAGCCAAGGAAGGTCAGAGGTTGCCCAAGACCACCGGAAGTGGGGAGGGAGACAGCCTCACAGCCTCAGGGGAACCTGCTCCATCTCAGAGCTCCAGACACCAGGACTGGGAGCCAACCACCTCTGTTGTGTTGTCCACCCAGTCTCCACGCTTTGCTCCGGCAGCCCTAAGACACCGGCACACCAGATGTTCCCGACTTGGTCACCAGTTCCTGAGGGACTGTGATGGCCCTTAGGGAAGGTAAAGAAATCACAGGCTTTCTCTTCTGTAGATGTCAGTACACTGGCCAGGCCAAAAAGGTCTGGTTTTCCCTTTTTTTGCAAATTCCATCTCGCACCAGATATGTTTTTCGAAACCATTCATGGGGTCCTTGGCTGCGGTGTGTCTCCGGGAGGTCTGTGCATGTGGACTGGGCACGTGTGTGTGAACGCTAACCTCACCTGGTGGACAGGTTTGACTCAGTACCGATGAGACAAAGGAGCAAGCGCTCACCACTCTCTCCCTGTATTTAAATACCTTAGCTGTTACAGCCTTCCTAGGATCCTATCTACGACACGAATATTATAACCAGACTTCTGTGAAAAAGACCTCAGTGATGACTCACACTTCCTCTGGGGGTGCACGGCAAGGTGCTGGTGTCAGAAAGACACACAGGGGCCGGTTCGGGAGAAAAGACCTTGGCCAGGAACTTCCACTCGTTCCTAAATTCTGTCGCAATCAGCGCGGAGCTCTCGGTTCACAATATACTCCAGGGGGTCGTTCGCCAGGCGCAGCAGTGCCCTTGTCTGGTTCGGATGAGCGGCTCCAGAAGTGGGTCTGCTGCGGTGAGGGCGCTGCTCCCTGCATGCTAGACACACGCACGGAGGGAGGGCCGCGCCCCGCAGCGGTCTCCTCACCCAGGCCTGCTGGGCCTTGGTCCTCCCGACTGTGATGGGCTGTCAGTCCAACGCGAAGGAGGCGGAGACCACGGCGGCAGGAGTCTGTTCCAACAGGGCCTCTGAGGCTGACACTCTGATACGCACCTTCCGCAGAGACTTTCACCAGCACAGCCGTCTCGCAGACCTGGCGAACGAGGCTGGCTTTCATTGCAGGCACTCAGCCGTCCGCGGCTTTGATCCCGTGGGGTGGAGAGAATAGAGCGCTGAACCGGAGATCGGAGTGGACGGGAATGCCGTGTTCGCACTCCCTGGTGAGCGGAAGTCCACCTGCACCGGCGCGTGTACCATTAATGGCCTCCGTAAAGGCGAGCGCAATTCTCTTACCTGCCTGCAAAGCAGCTCATCTTGGAAAAATAAAGATTTAAAACAATTCTGTCTTGCCGAAGGTCAAATGGGGAACTTGTGTTCACTGTAAGAGCCGCAACAAAACTCTGACCCTCGTGGTTGAACTCAGGGGCTTTGCTGAGGCGCACGGTTTGCAGTGAAAAGGCGTCACGCAGACGCTCCGCACACGATGTCTCCAGTGGAGACAGATCTGCCTCTTCAGGTTCGCAAAGACAAACCAACGACCACAGAAACGAGCTCCTACAAGCCCAGAGGACGAACCTAGGACACTATCAGCCTAAATATCGCCTTCACCTGTTCTCGAGCAAGTTCTCATAAGCACTGGAGGCGGCTTTCATCTGGGGATAGAATTCATTCCCCAACAGTCATCCTTTAAGGATGCTTCTGGGACTATCAGCGCTGATCTCACAAACGGCTCTGAAAATGGCTTCGCAGTCCATAACGCATCTTTTCCAGCATGCAGCCCAAGGCCAGCGGTTGGTAAAACCCAGAGGGGACCAGCAGGACTGAGACTTATGTCACAAACATGGTAACCAGTGATCTAACTGCATCTGATTCCAGCTTTTCTACTGATGAAGCAGCATGACAATGACTGGCTTCAAGAATCATGTGAATTTCACACACGTTTAAATGCCAATGTTCTATGCTCTCATCTCCTATCTGTCAGGACGCTCACATGGGCACACTGACTTTGCTTAGATCCAGCAGCTCCCATTAACACCTGTGTAGACTACAGTTCCTGAATTATGACAGTGAGCTTCTCGAAGTTCACATACCTGGCACACATAATTATTTTGATATTTACCAATCCATTTCTTCTATTATTTTAGAGGTAGTTTGGGCTGCCAAACATGAGCTCGGGGGGACCTAAGGAAGGAGTTAGTTTACCCCAGCGGACCGTCCCCGTTCGCTCACAGTGGCAGTTTGTGTTAAGACACCCCAAGGCACGTTCTGAGTTCAGGCTCTTCTTCCCCTAAACTCTCCAGCGTGAACACATGTGCCAGACTCAGGATGACAGCTGTCGACAAAGTGGCAGCTAGCTCCCCAGAGGCCCAGGGCTCATGGGCGTCTGAGCAGCCTGTGACGGCGTCCTTGTTGTGCCCAGAGCCTGGAGATGCCACTGGTGAGAATACTCCTTTCCCATCTTCCCTCCCATCCACCTGCCACAGAGCCACCTCTTGCCACGCCCCAGTGCCCTGTGTCCCTCCTGCCCACGGGCCTGGAATGGGAGAGAGCAGGTAAACCCAGGTGCTCCAGGCTTGCTTAGCAACAGGGTTAAAAAAAAAATGTCCGTCCCTCCTACAACTCTTTCTCCTTCCTGTCGGTCAAAATTCAGTAAGGTCTGATTTGTCATTTACTTATTTAATATCTTATAAGTATTTAAGCACACAGAGAAGTACCAAAATCAGTGAAATCAAGAAAGTTGGTTCTGCTTGGTGGAAAACAAACCCTTCTGCTGTAGTACATTTTTCCATTAAAAAAAAGAAAAGAAAAACTGATTTTTAGAGTCCTGCCAGCAACACTCTAAATCTAAGTGCTAGATTTGCAAATAGGCTTATATTCATATTTAGAGAATATGCATATTCAGAGACTTATTATTCAGGAAATATTTGGTTATCATCAGACTAAGTAAAACTATGGCTAAAAATAAGAGGGATAAAATATAAACAGTGGGAAAAGTTAGGGATCGTGAACAGCAGCCATGACAAGAATAGAATAAAGAGGAAGCGGTAAGAAGGCCTGTGTGTTGTTTCTGTTTTGGGGTCTGTGTTCACCACTACCTGAAAGTCAATCCACTGTAACATAACACACACGAAGTGGGTGCTAGGCATGCAGAGGGCCATGCCTGCCCCGTGTTCTCAGGGCTGACCTGCTCGCTCACCAGGCACGGTCAAGGTGCAGAGCAGGGCTTAGACGTTAGTTCCAGTGGGGGGCTCTGATTGGCCTGGGCCTGTCAGCGTAGCCCCGCCCCTCACCCATGATTGGTTCAGACTCACCACTCTAAGCCTGAAAACGCACCGCTCAGGCCACCGCCATGGTTGGTTCAGGAATGATTGTGTGACCCAGTTTAGGGCAATGAGACGCAAAAGAGAGTTTTCAGAGGCCTCGGGCAAGTGCCCCGGCTCCGGAGCAGAGTAGGGTATTCTTCCTGGAGGCGGAGAGCCACTGCCTTCTCTCGCTGCTTGAGGAGGAAAGTTGTGAACAAAGACTGGTAGTGTCAACAGAATCACAGAGAAGTGGACGAGGCCCGCGGGAAGCGTGGCCTGGACCTGCACCATTACTTAATTCTAGTCATATGGGTTGGTAGGTTTTCTTAATTGTTGAAGGCAATTTGAGTTGGTTTTTCCCTAACTGACGCAGGTGCTAAGCACATTGATCTTTAGAACACCTGTTGGCGTGTGATCGGTTATGTGAGGTTTCCACGGAGAACAAAGCAGAGGCCGTCTGGGACGGGCTCCCGTGACTCGTTGGCGTACGTGCAATAGCAAAACTATCACCAGTGAGACATTGAGCCAGGCTTACAAGAATGAATAAACACCCGGCAGAACAAACAGCAAACCTTAAGTAAGAGAAACCCAAGTTGGAAATGAATCATAGGATTTGAGAGTTAGAAGAGATCACAGCGCTTAGATAGGAAACCCCCTAGATTTCCTGTGCAGAAATAGGCCCTAGAGGGTAAGTGACGTGCTCTCAGTCACAGAACGAGGTGCGCAAGGTGGAGGACCCAGTTCTCTTGGATTCCCAGCGGGGTTCTTTCTGTTGCACTACACTGTTTCCTCCTAAAGGCAGGAAGTGAAATAGGAAAGGAGTATTTGAAAATGTCAGCAGAGAAAGAAGAGGGAGGGAAATTCTGCATTTTTGTTTAACAGAGATGTAGGAAGCTCATAATAGAAATTTTGGATACTTTTAAATAAGACCTTTACTAAAAGGTTGAGCATATGCTATAGCATGGAACCACCTGGGCAGCACTGTTGCTAAGCAACACTTCCCCCCAAAGCAAGGTAGTGCTGCTACAACCCACTCTCACCGACACCTTGACCCCCTGAGCTGTCAATCAGCTGCGCTTGCTGGAGTTAGGTGATCCCTTTTTCAGAAGACCAGAAGTCCACCATGGAGGGGTCAGACCAATAGTGGGTTCAGCCTGGTGTCCATCCCAACATTCGCACTAAGGGGTGCTCTTCTCTTTATCCTTCCACACGTTCCGTGAGACAGGAGACTCCTGTAGATACGCATTATGCTAAAATTGCAATGAGGACCTCTGGAGCTGGCATGCTGTTCTGGTTCTAAGCTCTTAAACACAGATTCACTTTCTGAGCCTCTGTTTCCTCGCCTGTCCAACTGCCCTGCCCGCCTTTCGGAGTGCTGGGGGATTGGAGGAGCTGCTGGGTGTGAAGCTGGAGGGTGAATGAACTCGGCAGCCCTACCCATCATTGTGAGCTGCTGCCTGCCCCCGGGATTCAAGATCAGGGGCCAGGAGCAGCTGAGCAATTTCCTCAGGTGTGTTAGGGACAGGTAGGCAGGTAGCCCTACCCTTCCAGCAGGAAGATGCAGAACCGCATTCAAAACAGTCACACAATTAGCTAGATTTATTCAACAGCCGCCCAGTGAAGCTACTGACGAACACTGCATTCTACCAGCTCTCCTGAAACGTCCCAAATGTGATAAAACGTTATAGGAAATGCCAAGAGAGATCGGTATGAACAATCTAGCGAAATGAGGCCCATTTTTAAAAAACAGATTCCAGTTTTTGCTTTTTAGCGAAAGAAAAGAAAAATGCTCAAAGAATGACTCCGAAGTTCAAGGGCGCAGGAAATGGAAATAACGCCCTGAGGGTCTGCATCCGTGTGGCAGCCACCCACCAAACCGCCCTCTCATCCGGGCCTTTCTCCTGAATTCTCCTTCTCCCTGAGTCTGTGAGCCTGCAACTTGAGTGCTTCGCTCACACGGAGTAGAGCCTCCAGGGTAACAACCCAGGGGGGTGACGTCTGTCAGGCTGCACCCTGATCTACTCTATTAACATTCCTCCACCCTTCGTGTCTGTCTGTTCACTGCGCTGCCCAGAGGGATGTGGAGCAGCTCACACAGGTATAAGCCCTGCCCAAGAATAAAATAGAGTGCAGCGAGTTTGGGGAAAGAAAAAAATATATATATGGATAAGGAAATATCATAAACCGCCAGACATACATGCCCAGTAGCTCTACTTAGTTGCCAGAAGTGAGGGAAAAAAGAAACGGAAAAATAAATAGACTTGCTAAGCCTCGCAGAAGCCCAAGCAAAGTCCCTCTCTGCTAGCTGGTGACTGGTACCTGGCTTCTACTCAGCAGCCCGTGCATGGTTGGAGGGGAGGGCGGAAGGCAGGCTGGGCTTCTGTGTAGCCAACGCCCTGAGCTCCCACGAGGCCACGCGAGTGAAAGCACTCAAGTGCACCCTGAACTCCGAATATTCACTTTTCAAACATCCATCCTTCATGGGCCCACTGGGCCCAGTGGAATGGACGGACAGACTCATCTACTCCAAGTGAAGTGCGAATACCCAAATTCAATGTCTGCTCCCACGGAAGCCCTGGTGCGTCTGCTGCCCTCGGTGATTCCGTCCTAGACAACTGCGCGGTCCCCTCTCCACGCTTTCCCCACCTGGAGTCACTGTTCCAGCTTAACTTGTACTGAGCTAGTGCTTCTCGGATACCCAGAAGCCCATTCCCAGGCCTCACTCATTCAAGCTTCTTTTCTCATTAATCAATTACATTCTTTTGTAAACTAGCTCATCTGAAGAAAAGTGAGCAGCTGATTTGGAGACAAACAAGTGTTTAAATCATCACCCCGTAACATTTTCATGACAAGACCTCTAAATTAGAGTCGAGTTGATGCGTGCGTGACGTGGGTGGTCACGGAATGTTAGGGAGCGGTCTGGATCTTTGGGTCCCACTCCCTCTGGAGGTACTCTCTCTCCGGGTGTTCCCTTTTTGACAGTTGTGCTGTGTCAACAGCCTTGTTCACTGTTGACAGAAGGACTGTGAAACAGGAGGACAATAGGTGTACGTGGGAGTGTGTCAGCAAAGAATGGGCAATGCCAGCTGGGCAGCCTGAGTTAGCTCTGTCTATAAACATTCCTTTGGGACAGTTCTTAAGTCCTCATCTACCTTAACAATGTTTTTAAAAGCAGGACCTTAAGTCAACCCTTACAGATTGTTTTAACCTATTTGGGCTGTCTTACAACTGGTGAGAAACTACCAGAACCTTTCAAAGGAAAGTTCTTTAATCCACTCACACAGGCTGGGACGCTGAAATTACATGAACATATCGTCGCTTTTATTTTAGTCGTGATTTTCTTCTCTCGTTTGGATCTGCTGTTTGACTTTTCTGCCTTGCCAGCCCAGATTCAACCGTCTTCAAGGCTGTCTTAGCTGTCACTCTGAAAGGCAGCTCCCTCCCCTTCAGATCACGCTGCAGCCTGGAGAGCGAGGACGGCCCCGCCTTGGCGGGCTGCGGATGCGCGCGTGAGCTCTTCAGAAAAGTGCACCGTCTTCCTGGGGCTGACCGGGGTCTTAGCAAGGTTCCTGCGAATATGTGCTCCTGGGAGAGCGGCAGGGACTCCGTTTGGTTTTCTTGCCTGGTCTTTGAGATGCACAGGGTCGGGCAGAAGTAACCCCTCCCTAGGTGTGTGGGGGAGGGTAAGAATAGGGTGTACTAATCTATAGTTTTAATGTGAACATTTCACCTAAAATGTCCTGTGGTGTGCTTGGGTATCATCTTGTTACAGAATTATATGCTTATGATTTTGTAGTAAAAGATTTTGTAATAAAAAGAGGTTATTTGTGCTGGACCCTGTAGAATGTGGATGGTGTGCAGGATGTACAAATTACTATAATTCTATATGCCTTTACAATGGATCTCATATTCAAAATATTTGTTATTTTTGTTGAACAATGCAGTTCAGGAAAAGAAACTCTAAGTCTAGAAAACGGGTCTGTCAGAATGCTTTCTATGGATTCTAATTGCTTTCTTGCCCATCTGTTGTCACAAGCTTGCAGGAGAACAGTGGTGAGCCCTTCTGGCTCTCTGGGCAGCCCCATGGCGGTCGGCAAGAACAAGCGCCTTGCAAAAGGGAGCCAGGAAGAAAGTGGCTGACCTGTTTTCTAGGAAAGGGCGGTGTGATGGGAAAGCCCTGCTGTGTTCAAATGAGAAATGTTGGAAAAACCCCAGTCACAAGGACTCAAGGAACCAAAATCGCAGCTGATGGTCTCAAGGGCTGCGTTTTTGAGGTGAGCCTCGCTGATCTGCAGAGTGACGAAATTGCATTTAGAAAATTCAGGCCAATGACGGAGGACATTCAGGGCAAAAACTGCCTAATTCCCAAGCCACAGAACTTACCCATGACAAAACGTGCTCCACGGTCAAAAACGGCAGAACGCAATGGGAGCTCATATTGATGTCAATACTGCTGATGGTTATTTGCTCTGTCTCTTCTGTGTTGGTTTTACTAAAAAACTGCAACAGTCGGATTTGGGAGACCTCTTAGGATCAGCATCAACAAGTCCTCCGAACCCGGAAGGAGAGAATGGAAATCCTCCTCTCCCGAGAGATGCAGGCAAATGACTGGAAAGAAGTGGCCGGTAAATGGGCCCAGATAGCACCGGGAACGACAGAAAAGGCGTGCCAGTCTGTGTATCTGCTCCACGACGCCTCTGTTAGAAAAGCCAACACGCCAAAGAAGCCCAGGTTTGAACTGGGAAGACTCATGGAGCTTCCTGGTGAAGGTTCAGTTCTAGAAAACCTACTGGGGATGAGACAGGCGCTGAAGTTGGACAAGCTGGTGGATGAGTCCAAGAATCTGTTTACAATTCAGACTTTTAATGGTGACAAATAGAAAATCTCATTTGTGATGTTAAAAAAAGAGAAATGGCAACTACTACATAAGCAGAATAACCAAAGAGCGGTCCTCTCCAATTCTGGAATAGGATACCCTACTTTGCATTCACCTTCATCTGAGGATGGCAAGTATCAGTGGAAGTCTCAATGTCTCTGTGAGCTGGATCGTTTGATGTTATTTTATAGGTAAGGATAATGACAGACTTGAGAGGTTAAGTCCTGGGGCTGTACCTGCTATGCCCCAAAGTAAGATTTTAAAGTTCAAATTCAAGATCAGCAGTGTGATTGCTACCAATGCACATCAACAGATATTCCAGATTCTGACACCAAGGGTTAGGCTGCTCTGACATGAGGGTATGCCGGCTGACTGGCTAGGACTTTTTGTCTGTCCCTCTGGTCTTCTCTCCACTTAAACAAACACAGTGTAGGCTGAAAAACAAGTTGTGAGCTGCCCTGCCCTCCCCAAAATTTCATCTACTAATACTTGCCTCAGGAGTTGTTCTAAGGAAGAAGTGAAAAATGTAAAGAAATTATCACAGACATTGGAAACTACTATTATAATTATGATCAGCACATAAAGAGAAAAAATAGAGACCTTCAAAACTCCTGACTTGGGGTAGGTTGAGAGAATGCTTGTAATAGAGCATTTACTTTGGAAAAGAGAGTTTATATAACTTTTCCCCAAAACACTGCAAGGAATAAATACCCTTCTGTAGAGGCACAACCCTGGAGCCAGAAACCCTGTCACAGGTTGTTATCTGTTACTTATTCTAATTAGCTCTCTGCTCCTTATCACTTACATATCTATGATCTACCATTATCTATTTCTGTCTGTTCCGTCTTATCTAATATTCTATTATGCAAGAATAAACTTTTATCCTGGAACTGCCCCATTTCCCCCCACCCCCCCCACCCCCGCCAGTTGATGAGGTTCCGAGGGTCACAGGGATGACAGGAAGCAGCAGTGAAGTGGCAGCCAGCAGCCGCTTATGTGACACTACCACTATTTGGTGATTTCCGACCGGAACAAGAGGCACTCTCCTGTGACTGCCCAGAGACTCTGGCTCCAGACACACCCAGCCTAAGAACGAAAGACCGAGGCAGACCATGTGTTTTCTGCCGTGTCCTCCCACCCACTTGCAAAAACACGCGAAACAAACACATGCCACTAGGTTTGTTCAAACACAGTCTGAACACCAGGCTTGTTCAAAGTTTAGAAAGAAAAATCGATTCAGTACAACTTCAGTTGGTGGCATTTTCCATCTTCAGAAGCTAATACAGACATAGGAAATGGCATTTTCTAAATATAAATACAGGGTCCGGCAGAAGTAACGTCTGCAGGAGTGTGGTTGGCAGGGTAATAGTATGGGTATGATAATTTACAGTTTTAGTTTGAACATTTCACCTACAATGTCCTATGGTGTGCTTGAGTGTGATATTGTTATGTTACAGAAATACATGCTTATGATTTTGTAATAAAAGACTTTGTAATAAAAAAGAGGCATTATGTGTGCCAGACCCTGTATAATATCAAATGATATATTTTTTAAATTGTGCTATTTCTAGCATTGAAGCCCACTGTCTTTTTCTTTTCTCAGAATCAGTATTGTTTTAAGCCCAGTCTTTTAATGAGAAAGAGATTTTAAAAATTTACTGTAGATCAGACTTACTTGTACAGGGCAAGGTTATTTTTAATAAAATTCTTTACTATCCCAGACTATATATTCTTATTATGTGTTAAGTTGCTCAAATTTTGAAGAGTATTTTTGCAAGAGAATTTTATGACTTCCTTCTTGCCGTTTTCTGCTTCCTTAAATGGTCACCTGGCGAACGGCACTTTCTCTCTGAGACGTTATGGCTCCCCTGCCCAAAGGGAGAGTCGAGGAGCTGGAGGTAATGCTGCCTCGAGCTGGGCGACTACCCTGTCCCGTCTCTGTCCTGCATGGCAGCGAAGGCACTCTCCCCAGTCAGAGGAGACCTCAGAACACAGATAAAAAACCCTTCCAACGCACCATTAAATTCCGCTGAAGTTCCAGGATTTTCAGAGGTGACATCTTTGAGACCATTTGATTTGAATGACTTTCCTAAATCAAAAATCATCAGCAGTATCTGGCAATGCCACGCTCAGCTGGATCGCCTGGCGGCATTGGGCTGAAATTTTATCGCGAGGTTTTCCGAAAGGCTCCCCAAGGCACCTCTGCTAAGAAGACATTAAAACCAAACAGCTGCTGATATGGAGACCGACCGTCTGAACTGCAACTGGCTTAATATGTTAACAGGGGGTAGGGGGGGAGGGCGGCATCAGCAGACAGACGTGATGCAGGAGATCGCTGGGCAGTTAACGCTCATTGCTCTGCAGTGTTCTTGGGGCCAGGGAGGTGGAGAGCCTCGTGTGGGCACTGAGCGGTGACCCAGGTCAGCGAGACCTGAAGGGGATCATTTCTTTGTCCGTCTTCCTCGAGTTTCAGGGATTATAAATATTAACTCGTTCAAGATCCTGCTTCAGCGCAATCATTGACGGAACAAGTGAAGGATTTTGCAACACCTTAAAAAAACAATCTTATCAGTGCTGCCCGAGCTGGTTTTATGACCCCACTTCCTAAAAAAGCCGTGCATGTGGCAGAACCCTTGTCAAGGTGATGGAACTTGGCCCTTCACTGACGCAGAAGGACACAGCCTAGGGTTTTGCAAGTTCACGTTCACATGGGCACAGATGCCGGTCTCGCCCGCGTTTTCACAGGGTGGGGTTTTAAGACAAAATCAAGAGAACATGATTTAAAAGCACAAGAAGTTAGGAGTATAAAAATGTGTTTGGCTATGGGCCTGCACTGATCTTTCGCAGTATTAGAAGGGATAACAAAGCATTCTCCATTACAAACACTGCTACGTATTTTTAAACCAGTACAAAAGTGACCAATGACACCAAAGTTTCTGCAAGTACAAAATAGGTCGTCTCCAACCTGCTGCAAGACCATGGGGGACCATCCGAGAACTAGCCCCTCAGCCAGAGGCCAGGCAAACTGGGGAGAGGACCAGGTCGAGCCCCGCCGCTGATGCTACAGCTAAGGATGCTCTGTATATTTTTAAAGGGTCGAACAAGAGAGTCCACAGGGGTCGTTCGTGGCTGGCAGAGCCTAAGACATTTCCTGAACCAGCCCTTGTGGAAAAGCTTGCCCACCCCTGAGTCTTCACTTAGACCCTGAAGACAGGACTGAAACCTGCCCCGCCTGTAAGTAGTTGGGAAGTAATGGTAATCTAGGTAGAGGGGCACAAGGCTAGCCAGCTAGGCGGAAAGAGACGATGGTGTCAGATAAGGCCTTCAGAGAAGAGACCCAGAGAGGTGGGGAAACAGGGAGTGGCTCCTGGGGGTGACTCGTGATGGGGCTGGAAGATAACAAGCCAAGCCGAAGGACAGAGGTGGGTGGAGTGAAGAGGGTCGGACAGGATGCGGGGTGAGCTCTGGGAGCAGGGCGTGACTCACTGGCAGAGCCATCTGGGTGGCAGAGGTAAGGGGGTCTCAGGGTGAGGTGACCGTTGTCTGCGCACAGGGAAGTGTCTCGTTACAGTCAGTGGGGAATTAAGGAAATAGTTCCTGTTAGGCTGAGTGTCTTGTAAATGAATGGCTTCTGGCGGTAAGTCAGTGACTAACAGTAATGTGTGCAGTCACCAAGTCACCTTTGACCGACAAAGCACGGCAGGGCTCCCATCCACTCGCCAGTCTCGATGTCCTACTTTTATGGCAGTTCAGAGAGAGGCGAGGCTGCCAGGCACAGCGAGTTCTGCCCCTGCCCCTGCCCCTGTCCCCGACTCAGGACACGTCCTACAGCAAAGCACTCAGTGCGCTCAGTTTCCGTGGCAATAAAATGGGGGTGACAGACGTCAGCCACCTCATAGGAGGCTGATGAAGAGTAATTGTCTGCAAAAAGCTTTCAAGATAAGTGCTCCTGGACACTGAGACGGGGGGTGGGGGGCATTTTGTTTCAGGAATTTAAGGGGAAAAATGAGACTTTTAGAATTAAAATAGGACGCTGTTTATAGCTTCTGAGAGCCAAGAGCTTTGCAACACAGGGGGGATCATCAATGATACAGAGCCTGCAGGAGGCTGAAGGTGCCCCACACGCCCAGGACTCTGGGCCGGCACTCTCTACATGGACTTTGAGACCTGCGTGCGTTACAGTGGCCTAATGGGGGAGGGAGGGAGTACAGACGTCTGACAGCCCCTCCCTGGGCGAGGCGGCCATGTGGGGCAGCTGTGGGACGGCTTGGGCCCTTACCAAGTCTCTTGCAGTGTTGCTCAGTTACAAGGGTGCAGGGATGCGTCCTCTTTGCACTTGCCTTTGGTTCCAGACTTTCACACTGTCCTACAAGGGGACTGTAGTGGGTGCCGAGAGTGGCCTGGTGCTAGCAGACTGTCACTGGCCCTGGAAAGCTGAGGGAGGTAGCAACGTTTCTAAAGAAGGTCAAAGAACCAACCCTGGGGACAGAGCCACGCTGCTTCTGGAGCCAACCAGGGTAGACAGGAGACAGGACCTGCTCTGCTCTGGGAAGTCTCAGGCGGAGGGGGCGGGGGAATATTTCTTAGGATCCTTCTGGAACACTTGCCTTTTCTACCCTAGTCTCTCCCCCTCTTCTTCCTCCTCTCCCTCTTTCTCCTCACTTCCCTTCTCTGCCTTCCTTCTTAAACAAATCTTTACCTTAAAGTTGGCCCAGTAGGAGAGGCAGACTGACACAGTTCAATTTGCAGTTTGCTGGCTGTGGGGAGGGTAGCAGCTCCAAACCACAAAGCCTCACGTGTGACTCTGGCTCCCTGGGGCAACTGATGACTCAGTGATCTGTTGGGGACTCTTCTCTACTGGCTCAGTAATAACTGACGGTTGGGAAAGGAGCTCCAGGAGGACACACAGACCTAATGATCCACCCCGTCTGCCCTGCAGGCTCATTCATGGCCCTCTGAATGTTCCGGGGGAGAGGACAGCCTTCTGATCGCTCAACCCTGGGGCTTGGAGAAAGGGGGATGGGCAGAGGCGCCTGGAACCAGAGAACGTGCCCTTGGGAGAAACCTCAATTTTCTGTGACTTTTCTTTATAATGGGGTTGCTGAATAGGGACGTCGCTGGGCCTTGATGGCAGCCACGTGGCCTTTAGTTTTTGGAGCTCTCTGTCCACTGAGGCTGCCTGCCACCTGCTCCATCTATTGCTTTTGGTCACGTTTTTCGCAGAGTAAGGAACGTGTCCCAGAAGACGCACCTCCGTGACCTAGCACTGCGCCACAGCCACATGACCTGCCTGACGGTCCAAAGGAAGCACTGATGTGAATTCAGCTGCTTAAATAATTAAGTCTCTAAGCCGACAGCTTGGAACGTCCTTGAAGTAACGGCACAGGCTCTGCAGGGGAAGTCTGCTGGTTGGTAATTGTTGTAACTTTTCAGTTAATTAGTTCTCCACTTGGTTGTGTGTGGTCTTTGGGGGCCGGTACTCTCCGAAGTTAACTTGGATGCCGACGTGAAATGGGAATGAGAGACAATGCTGTTCAGTGCAGCTATGCACTTCCTGACGTGGATTGTGTCCAGCTCCGGGGCAAAAACTGTGGCTGGGTGACCCACAATTCTACTCCAGCAGTGTGTGCAGTACGTATGTGTACATAAAAATTGTGTGCACACGTGCACCCAAAATCACCTTATTCACCACTGCACTATTCCGAACAGCCAGACTGGAACACCTCCAAAGCCCACCGGCTGCGGAATGGATAGCTAGCCTGCGGCCGCTCACAAAATAAACTACAGAATAAAGTGGCACTGCCATGGGAATGGGTGGACCACTGCTCTCCTCCACGCAGGCGGGTTTGACAGGCGAGAGGCTGAGCACGAGAAGCCAGGCCCAAAGGAACACGCTTAGAAAGCATTCTCATGAAGCTTATCAACAGTCAAAACGAGTCAATGGCCATCAATTCTGACGGAAACCTCAACATGGGCGTCTTTGGGGCCGGGGACGCAGCAACTAAAGTGACAAGGGAACTTCCAGGTTTGGTGAAAGTTACACAAATATATTTATGAATGCTTTTAAGCTGCACACAACAAGACTCATCTCCAAATGGTTTTTTTTTTTTAATATTTATTTATTTTTAGAGGAGAGGAGGGAGAAAGAAGAGAGAAACATCAATGTGCAGTTGCCTCTCGCAACCCCCCAACTGGGGCCCTGGCCTGCAACCTGGGCAGGTGCCCTGACTGGGAATTGAACCAGAGACCCTGTGGTTCACAGGCCAGCACTCAATCCACTGAGCCACACCAGCCAGGGCCCAAACCAGGGTTGGCAAAATGTCCCTGAATAGGGACAAACAGTAAAGACTGCAGGCTTCTCAGGCCACATGGCTACTTCTCGCGACTACTCACCTCTGGGCTGCAGCCCCAAAGCAGCCACAGACGACAGCGAACAGAGGCACACGTGGCTGTGTCCTGGGAAACCCCGCCAGGCGACAGCACACAGGAAACCCCACATTCGGAAGGGCCGGGTTCTCTGGCCTTCTCCTGGCTGGAGGGTTTGGCTTTAAAACCCAACACCACAGAAGCATCGGTAATGTGGAAGGCCTGAGAGGTCTTGTCATTTGCTGTAGCAGGCAGGACTGTCAAAACACCACGTAGGATACTGTTTCCAGGAAAGTGATCCAAGCAGAAAGGTGTTTCCTTATTTCCGAGTGTGTCTGTTTGTTCGTGGGCTAAGGAACACACTTGTGGGGTCCCATCTCTGGAGCAGAAGGGCTGTGAAAACCCCTTTCCCAGCTATCTCTTTTCTGGATATAATGCGCAGCTGCAGGCTCTTGTTTAACTTTTTGTGACGCGTCACGGAAACCCTCTCACATCAGTGTGTGAAGAGTGTCTTCATCCTTTTTAACAGCTGCGTCGCACAGAGGTAGCACAATCTACTTAACAAATTTCCTCCCGATGAGCATTGAGGTGGCCATGACAGATGATCGCGTTAAGTAACTCGGCGCCCACAGAGCCTACCCGCCCTTGAGCACACACGAGACAAACCCTGCAAGTGAAACTGGAGCATGGAGATGGGCGCCCGTTGATGCCTTTGATGTGTAGCACAGACTGCCCACCAGTGTGCCAATTCCGACTTGCGGCAGTCAGGCAGGAGTCCCTGTTTGACAGTGCTCTCTCCCAGTCTGATGCGTGGATATGGTCTTACTGTGAGTGAACTGGAGCTTTATTCCATTTCTTTGTTTTTCTGCAAAAAAAGTGTTGTCTCTCAACTTTGTTGATTTTTTGTTGTTGCTATTATTGTTGTTTTGCCATACAAAAATGTTTGATTTTTTATGAATAAGTCAACCTTTTATGGATTCTGGCTTTTATTTTATATTTCCAAGGACCAACTATACTCTAAGATTACAAAAAAATTATCCAACAGTTTATTCTGCATGCTCAGGACGTTTGGTGAAAGTCTTTTTCTCTTTCTTTAATTCTTTTTTTAAAAAAGATTCTATTATTTTTAGAGGGGGGGGAGGGAGGGAGAGAAACATCAATGAGTTGCTTCTTGCACGCCCCCAGCTGGGGACTGAACTCACAACCCAGGCAGGCGCTCTGTCGGGGAATTGAACATGTGACCTTTCAGTTTGCGGGCCGGCGGACACTCAGTCCACTGAGCCACACCAGCAGGGCCGCTCCCTTTAATTCTAACAATGTCAGTCCGCCTGGAGTGTATCACGGTGAAAGGTGGGAGGTTTGGATCCAACTGCAACGTCCCCATCCAGAGGGAACGCCGTAGCTTGAGCACCTTTACTGACGAGGCCACCTCTCTGCACTGAGAGGAGACACTGTCTTACCTCCCAATGACGTGCCTTCGGCATTTACTCCGTTTCTGTCGCACTGGGCTGCCTGTCCCGTCACGCACGGCACTCTTTAACCAGTGCGGCTTCACGGTCTCCCTTCTGACACAGCCAGGCAGCCCTTGCTGTTTGTTTGCAAGGTTTCCTTGCAAATCCTTGTTGGTTTATTTTTCTGTATCAATGTTATCATCAGCACAAATCATTTTTAAGAAACCATTTTTTTCCATTGAGATTTGTTTATATTTATAGATGACTTAGGGAGAATTGATTTTTATCAAGTTATCTTTTTAACTAAAAACATGGATATCCTTCCATTCGTCTTTTTTACTCCCAGGAGTTCAAAAACAAGTCGTCTTCACAGGCTCTTCGCTTCTTGGGTCTATTCCTAGGAATTGAATCTTTTTGTTGCTTGTACAAATCCACTGTATCTTCTAACTTACTGTTGTCCTGAGAACTGAAAGAAAAATTATTCTGATCTCAATAAATGGAATTTTCTAACCCATAATAAGTAACCATAACACTTGTAATTTAATTCTGTTCAAGCGTTCAAAAGAAAAAAATCCCCAAATTCATAGAAGAAAAGGGATATTAGGAATAAATTTAAAATCCTTAAAATATTGGCTCCTGATTCACATTTTAATGTTAAACAGAATCCACGTCACTTTCTCATTCTCACACGTCACTCAGTGTTCCTATTTCCCCTAGTGGCGGACACATTTTGTTTTGCTCAGTGCTTCTCAGGGCACCCAGCTAATTGTACACCTCTCCCCAGGGGATGCTGGCAGCTCAGCTGAGGTCCCCTGCCTGCCAGTTCCCCTCCATATAGCCTAGGAGAGGAACGTAAGTCCAGAAAAATCCCAGCTCTACCAGAACTGGGTTGTCCAAGGCCATCCCCAAGGTCTGGAAAGAAGGATAAGAAGATGCAGGATTGAGGCGTGTGCTGCTCTGGGAGGGGACCCTGGAGCTGACCTTGTGGTGGACTTCTCCTTTAGTGAGTCTGTGGCCTGAGTCTAGCTGAGCAGGCTGGCTCTCTGGCTCTGGGAGGGCCACTACTGGGCCAGGAGAGGAAGGGGCAGGGGACTCCTCACCTTTCCTTCCAGGCAGGGAAAGGGCCCAGGCCACCATCTCCCCCTCCTAATACTCGAACAGCCATCTCCTGGGAAGACCCCACAGGCCACGTGGTTTCCCTGGCGGCTCGTTGCCCACACCGAGGCCTCCTGCACCCTAACACTGCTGGGAGCAGGGAGGCTGTGGTGTGCTGGGGGCCGGCTCCGTCTCTCTCCTCCACCTGGATGCCCTCGCCTTCATCCTCACAGCAGCCTGAGCGTTCATGGTGACTCTCGTTTCCAGTGCACAGGGGAGAAAAGCTGGGCTCAGGAAAATGGAACAGCAAAAGACGGGGTCTGAATTTGAAATCAAGTATCTGACTTTGACGATCGTGCCTTCGACCACACTTGGCTTCCATGAAAAGTACTGGTAAACCCTCATATTTTGAAATAAGGGTGAGCACAGAGGTTAAAGTTGTTTCTGTGCATTAAACACTTCTCCCTATAATTTTACATATTGACATTCTCACTCTACAAATGTGGGTTTTGCCTATTTCGACTGGGCTCATGTCCACGAGGGATGCTGTCAAGCCCCTTCGCAGGCCCATCTTTTCCTCTCCACGATAGATCACGCTCCTGTAGATGTCAGAACAAATCGCGGACCGCCTAGCACGTTTACTCTGCAATGCTCTGGAGACTGTGCCACGGGTGACGATAATTCTGCACTCACAGTTTATAACATTCCTGCCGAGCTGTCAGATCTGTGTGTGTGTGAGCGCCCGTGTTTATGAATAATATGATTTTCCTGTGGGCGTGAATTCCACCCTCCCTGTGATTCCTGTGCCCCAACCATATTGCTAGGCAACACCAAGCAACACGCACCCCACAGTTTCCTAATTCCATCTGATGCTTCACAAGCAGACCCTTGCTTTTAGATGCAGGCAGATAACACCAGCGGGTTAGCATTTGGGCTTCCTAAGTGATCACGTATCCACGCAGATCAAAGCCAAAAGACCATAACTGTCGGTAACGGGCTGGCATAAGCCACATGCATACATGTTTGTTTTAAGACTTTGGCTGATAATTCATTAGTGAAATCCAAGGTGATAACTGCCCTCCGGACGTGGCAGGTGGCATTGAGGAGAGAGAGGGTGCTGGCTTCCTTCCAGAGTAGTCCCAGGACTTGGAGGGGGGCTGTACATGGAATACTGAGACACTGGTGAGGTCACACACATTCAGTTTGCCAGGTGAAAATTGGGTGCAGATGCTCTCTGTCAGCATGGAAGCCACACTGTCCAGGCCAGAGGGTAGCAGAGCACGATGAGTGGACCCTGCGTCATAAACTGAAGCCATACACAGTTGGTTCCCAGGGAGAGGTCAGAGAGGTGTCAGCAGCCCGGAGGATGCCCGAGGAGGGCTTTCCATGGCCTCACTGCTATAGAAAGGGTCCCTTGATTTTTCCCACCCACTCAAGCTGAACTTGGAGAACCACAGGGAGCACGGCCTGCAGGTCCTGACACGCTGGTTGACATTACTAGGAGGGGGCCCCGCCCAAGCGAGGAAGTCCCGAGTCGGCACCCTGCACTGACTCCCGGTGATGGCCAACGTGCCGTGCAGCACCTCCGCCACAGGCCTGGGCGGAAGTGCCGCGGCGTCTCTGCCAGCTGGAAGACAAAGACGCCACGGTGAGAACTACACGTGTGGGCACACATGGTGGTGTCAGCTCTCCAAGGCTGCGTAGCAAGTCCTCCCCAAACCCAGCAGTTTGGGGAGTAACAAACATGGGTCGCTTCACATGGTTTCAGCGGGTCAGACGCTGAGTGGCTTAGCTTGTGGCACTGTCTCATGACCCCGTACGGTTTGCGGCTGAGGCGATGGCTGAGCTTGGGGTCACCTCAAGGCCCAACCGCGGCTGGAAACCCACTTGAAGGCGGTTCATTCACAGTCATCGAGCTGGCGCTGGCTTTCGGCAAAGGGATCTAATGACCATGCGGCCTCCTGCGTGTCCTCACGACGTGGCTTCCCCAGAAGGGTCCGTCCAGGAGAGCGCCAGACAGAAGCCACAGCCTTTTCTATCTGATGTCGAGGTCATGCGCCGTTGCTGCCACCACAGTCTGTTGTTTATACAGGTCACCCCAGTCAGTGAGGGAGGGGACGTCAGAGGGTGTGAGTACCGAGAGGCGGGACTCCCTGGGGAATCTTGGGAGGTTGGCCACTGTGGTGACGGAGACATTTCTGTGCAGAGAAGACAGAGTGGACATTCACCTACTGATCGCACTGGGTCGGTGGTTTGAGGTGAGCTGCCAACCTGTGCCTGCAGAGGAATCCCCTGCTACTCCGAACAGCACTGGTGTCCCTTCCCCTGGGCCTTCTGATTCACTCAGGGGTGATGCCCAGGCTTGGGAGCTGCTGGATACCATGGTCTCCACAGCCAAGTCTAACCTTGACCCTTATCCGCCAACTGTCCTGGTCACAGGTGTCCCCCAGGAGTTGGTGGGAGATGCAGCGTTCCAGACTCTACCTCCAGATTCACGAATCAGGGTCTCCAGGGAGGGGGCCTGAAAATCTGTATGTCTGCTTAATTTTTAAAAACGGTGACCAGGTCATACATGTAACATGACTGGAAACTCCAAACAGTAAAGAATGTCATTAGAAAGTCTCTTCCCCAACCTTTCCTTCCAGTGTCCCAATTCCCTTTCCTCAAAGAAGTGGGAAATGCTCCTAGGGTTTTTCTCTGTAGTATTTATGCAGGAACATAGGAACATATAAAACATACAAGGTAAATGAATGTATTTTATCTGTGTGTGTGAGCGTGTATAAAGGTGAATCAAAAGCCAAATGAGTATAGAGAAAGGCAAGTTCATTGCTGGTCTTTATCACCAGTTCTCTTCAGACCCAAACACTTTACCAGTTTCCCGTGCATCTTTTTTTCAATGACAGTTGACGTGCAGCATTATCTTGGTTTCCGGTGGACAGCACGGTGACCAGACATTAGTACAACGTACAAAGCGATTCCCCCCAGTAAGTCTAGTTCCCATGTGACACCCGTGTGCCTCATTCAGAGACAGGACTCCGTCATCGGCCAGCGACTCGGGACACCCCACGCCTATCACAACAAATAGAAACACCTAGAAAGTTTCACTTGGCTGTATACAAGCTGTATGAAATGCGTGTGTTTGGATTCTATCCTGGATATTATACTTTGACTCATTCATCTGGGCATTTACAAAGACCTACTATGTGCCGGGCTCGGACAGCGGTGAACAACAGCCCCAGCTCCGGAGCTCGCGGAGTTTGTTGGAGGAAACCCCCGCTCCGGGCCTAGGGGTGGTGGTTACGAAATGATTACCGCTGGGCCCGTGCGCACTACAGGAGCGGGCAAGACAGGCTCTAGGTTGTCTTAGTTTTAATTACCCCGGGTGCCAGTGACAGCCCTGAAGCACTGCTCTGGCATCCGGCCGCACTGTGGCTGGGTTTGAAGTAGGTAAGCCTGCAGCCAGAAAGCTCTCTGCCTGTCGGAGCTATTAAGTCCTTCTGCTGGAATTAATGGAGTTAACAGATTAGGTATTTGAAGAGACTCACCTTGGTTTTGTGCTATGAACAACCACTGAGGGATTTTAAACGGTGAGGGTGACTACGGAAATCAGACCTTTGCTATTGTGCGGAGAAATTCTAGGAATTTCACCCATTCTTCAGTTCTTTCTAAATGGCTTGTGGTATGCTGTCTGTGTGTACGGTCTGGGACAGATTTCTCCCTGAACTTCACAGCACGGGGGAAGAGAGCGATCTGGCCTTTCCTTCTCCCTGCGGTCGGTGCCAGTCCATTTATACGGTATGTTCACAGGAGAGCTGACAAGTGTTGAGAGGTTTTTTATTCGATGTGCATTTTTTAAGTAGAAAAAAATTCCGTAAAAATAGGTACTTGTTAGTTAGTTTTCCCAGTTAGTCTGAAGATCATAACCTATTCTGTCCGTTAAAGAGTTCCACTTCAGGCAGACTACGTTGACTGTCTGGGCTGCGTTTACTATTCACGATGAAACCATACACACGGGCAGTTTCTAATGCTCTAAATGCAAAAGCACTTTCATTTTCTGTGTGACTTCTGAGAGCCATTCCTTCTAAAACGGGGCTGCTTATGCTAATTTGTTATAGTTAGTGAGCTGCAGGCGGCTCTGTGCGTTTACTTTTCTTGGCAGTTCTAGAATCTCCTGCCATAGCACATACTGACGAACTGTTTGATGGGTTACGAAAATCTGGATGTACTAAAGGTACATCTTGTGCAAACCATAAAATAAATACATGACTACATTAAAAAATCTGCCATCTTATCAGGTTGAGGAAATTGTCTTCATAACCACCCAAGGCAAATGAAAGCATTTTGAGTGGAAAATAGACTTTCCATCTGCACACGCTGCACTATTTGTGATACCCGACCCGGGGTCAGTCTGCCTGACCCCTCTGAAAACACTGCCCACTGGACGCCGGCCATAAACTATAACCCATCCAGATGGGCAGCATCTTGTTGTTCTAGTCGATATTCTTGTGTAAGAAATGTTAGTTGGCGGGATTACTAGTGCAAAGCATAGTTTTAAGAGTTTGTTATTACTTTTTAATCAAGCTGGTCAAGGTCTGTCACTGCGAGGATGCCGAAGTCCCAGATCTGTCAGTATGAGCATTGCCATCGGTATGCGGCTGCTTCATCAGGAGTAAGTAAAGAGGGCACACACGTGGCACTGTGCCGTGTCTGCCATCCCTAACTGGCTCCTTTGAGACAGTCCCCAACCTGTGGAGCACGCATTTCGAACAGATAGAGACACTGGGAAGAAGCAAAGGCCATTCATTTGTTCACTTATCCAACCATGCACTGTGTCCAGCCATGCACTGTGAAAAACAGAGACATCTGCTGAAGAAGGTAAAGGATACTAGAAACACTGCACATAGAACAAGGGTGCTTCAGTCCCCTTCAAAGTAGCCACCTTGGGACCTCACACAGTTCTCCCAGTCGCCGTCAGCTGCCCCATCATATTTTCCTGAATCTCATAGACGATCTGAGATCTCTACCCTTTCCAAGGTGATCTTAGTTTTGGGAAAAGCCAGAAGTTGCAGGGCACCAAATCTGGGCTGTAGTGGGGCTGAGTCACCTGGGTGATTTGCTGTTTCACCAAAAACTCTGCATGAGATGTGATGCATGAGCAGGCGCATTGTCATGATGAAGCTGCCAATCACCAGTTACCCATAGCTGCGGTCTTCTAAATCATCCAAATAGTTTCTGTGGAGGAAGTTCAAGCTTAACACAAAATCTGATGCAGAGTCGTTGCTCTGCTTGCTCAGACATTTTGAATGTGATGGCCACACAGTATACATGCTCACTCTGTTGCATCTACTGCCCCCACTGACTAGTACAGTGAAGTTGTCATTGTTCACGCATGTGCATTTCAGTCTGCTCTCCTTAGCTGCCAGGTTACATGGATGTCGCACAAACCGTTCTCGTTATATTAACAATGGTTGGGTTTTCCCAGACAGACCTGGTACTTTGAGAATCTACTATGCACAGGCACTTAGTTACTGTCTCCCGGGGCCTGGGGCCTGGGAGAGGTTCGGTTCATGTTCTTGCATTCCATCAGGGAGCCGGACACGGAACAAAGAATCATACAAGTAATTCATAATTATGGGAAGCGTTTCCGAAGAAACCGACAAGGTGGTTGAGGGCACGTAGTGGGTGGAGGAGCAAGCCTTTCTTCAGGACGTTCTTGAAGTTTAAGTTGTGTCTGGAATGGACTGGGATAAAATCTTCATTGTGTCAAGGTTAAAAAAAAAGAAGAGTTCTTGCATTTAAGGGTAAAAAGCCAAAAGCTCTCTAAGGGAAATATCGTGTGGTTTGGTGAGAATCTTCTATAGGCAGGAGAAGATCCTTGCATGTTCTGAGACAACATCTTAGCACACGAGGGAATGATTTTCTGCCTTAGGATGTCAGAGTCCACGTTAGGAGCAGGGAGAATGGATAAGAAAGGCAGAGGGCTAGTTAACTTCAGTCAACCTTCATGAACGTGACAAAAAAATGGAGAGTTTAACATAAAAGTACTTTAACATGCACCGTGGCTGGTGTGGCTCAGTGGATTGAGTGCCGGCCTGCAAATTAAAGGGTTGCCAGTTCGATTCCTGGTGAGGGCACATGCCTGGGTTGCAGGCCAGGTCCCCAGTAAGGGGCGTGTGAGAGGCAACCACCCATCGATGTTTCTCTCCCTCTCTTTCTCCTTCCCTTCCCCTCTCTGAAAAATAAATAAATGAAATCTTAAAAAAAGAAACTTTAACATGCTTATAAAAGCTTCAAACTGATCACAAGTCTTCGGCGATAAGTTTAGAGTCCTTGATGGGTGAGGGTTCTAACACATTTGGATACAAAATGGAGTGGTCCCACTGGTGGCTGAACCACAGAGATAGACTGTACAAAGAAAGTCTAAATTGTAAGGAAAGTCAAGTATACAATTAAGATAACTTTTTGCAATTTACTCTTTCAATAGCGAATTTCAAACACACCTAACTAATTTTAAATTTCTAGTACAAAATACAGCTTTAGAAAATGTATCATTAAAGGGATTATAATCAGAAGTAAAGTAAATGTAACCATGTACTCAGGTTAGGTAGAAATGTGAATTTAAATTTAATTTTTGAATAGGGAATAGGTACGCTACTGAAGAAAAGAATCAAGGAACCCCAAAATTGACAGGCATCGTTCCCTGCCCTGTTCTGTCCACCCAGCTGCCAAGCACCCTGGACCACACAGACACCCCTGCACACCAGAAGTTCCCGTTCCCTGCGAACACGCAGGACCCCGCACATCCCAGCAAATCTTGGCACAGACTTGCTTCTTTTCACCCGAACAGACAGCATGCCGCGGACACTGAGAGCCTTCCCCTGACATTACTTCTTGGAGGTCTTTTCGTGCCTGTGCACAAGCCCCCCCCGCCCTTTCCTGTAGCTGTGCAGTGTGCGTCCACACTGTGCGGACGTACCGCTATGTCTCTCACCAGTCTCTGACCGACTGACGCCTGGGTGGTCTCCCACAGCCGACGCTGCAGTGAACCACCTCGTACTGTTCAGGTTCGCGTCACAAGTACACCCGCAGAGGCAGGCCTACTAGCCCAAGGGCACAATCATCAGGAATTTTGGTAGGTACTGCTAAAATGTCCTACCTAAAAGCTGTACTAACTTACATGTCCACCAGCAATATAGCAGAATGTTCGTTTTCTGCTTGGTGTTATCAGCCTTTCAGGTTTGTTGTTTTTCGAGTGGGAATGGTTCCCATCTCATTTTCTCACTGTTTATCTCTTTTAGGAGTTTCTATTGGACTGTTAGTCTTTCCCCCGCTCAAGCTGCAAAAGCTCTCTTATATTAGAAAGGTAAGATCATCATTAGCAATATGAGTTGCAAATATTTTTCCCTCACCTTATCATTTGTTTTTGACTTGCTTATGTGGCCTTTTGCTGTGGGAGTTTTATTTTTACGTGGTTGAATTTTTCAACATTTTCTCTTATGGCTTTTGGATTTGACTCCTCTGGTTGGAAAGGACAACTGCGCTCCAAGGTCATTAAGCATGTCCTGTTCTAGGGCTTGTGCAGTTTTCACTGTTTGTCTTGACATTTTTTACCCACCTGGAGTTTGTCCTCACAGAAGATATGCCTGTCCTCACTGAGGTCAATATCAAGTACTGAATTGTCCGTATTTCCGTACTGTTTTTGTCATATCATTTTTATCCCTTATTTGGATCAATTATGTGAACTTTTAGAAAATATATATTTTTACACATTTCAATTCTTAAAGATGTTCCCATGCTGTTTTTGTGTTTAGGCTCCTTTTGGGTAATTGCAGTGCTTAATTTTTTATTTTGAATACGTTTCTTTTCCTGTTTACAGAGCTTGCACTGCTTGCCTCCTTGAGCAATATCTTCAGAAAATTACACAGAACAAGAAATGTGTTTGTGATTATGTGAAAATATTGCTCACATCCGAGCTAATTCTGCAAAAGCTGGGATCCTGTGCGAAAGAAAAATTGACTTCAAGTGAAATTCCCTGTATTCAGACCAAAAACACTGATTCTCTGTAACGTATTTCCGAGTGGAAGACGGATCAGTTGGGCAGAGTCGGGAGAAGGTGATCTGGATCCACTTAGATCTTAAATCTCATTTTTTGCAGGCTGGTTTTGTCACTTTAAAAAAATACTTTAAAATGAGAAATAACAGCGGCTGGTTATAAGCCTAAAACTGCGGGATTTTAAAGAAGACATCAGGCCTACGGGTCTCCGATGATCACATGCAAAGTCGTGTGTGGGAGTGGGAAGCGGGGAGCAAGGTATGCCTGTTGGTGACGGACTCTCGGTGTGGGGTACCCAGATGGTTTCGGGAGCAATTTCATCCAGAAGATGATGCAGCAGAGAGTAGGAGGGCAAGCCAATGCTCTGGACTCCAGAATCTCAAGCGCTGGTGTGAGCAGCAGGCACACGGCTGCTCTGACTCTCCCCAGCCAAACTGAGTCTGTTTGAAATTTGGAAATTAGCATTCGCATGAACAGGGAGATGCTGAAACCACCTTGCCTTCCGTAACTGAATCAACAGAACAGGAGCTTGCAGTTCTTCTCATTGCTGATTATTTCCCACGTTTGTCATCATAAATGGCCCACACCGAGGTCAGCTCTCCAATGCTCCCTGGGGAAGATGTCAACACAGCGTTTCATGGGGCTTATAGAATTATTTTCAAAACACATGTTGAATTTAAACAGACATGGTTATTTATAAGAATTCAAGGCCTATTTGACACAGGGAAGAATCACACAGTACGCTCAAAAAAAGAAAAAGTTTTATTACTCTCAGAGTCTGGGGCAGACCTTAGTCTCAGTCCGATCTTACATATAGAATGGAAATAAAAAAAGAAATCACAGTTCCTTTCTAAGTTTGTATCAGAATACCTTTCTTCTTCAGAATCTTAATCCTGAATTTTATAGAAGCACATCGGAACTATAAGTCCAGTCTCCTCACTGGAAACAGTATGATCATCTGAGAAAAGTCTCAGTACTACACCCTGCATAGTTTTGGCCCATAAATAACAACATGGAGAAACATAACTATACCAAGTCAAAATTAGTTTTAAACTTGCTTAGTAAATGTAGAGTCCTACAGTTTTCATAATCCAAGCAGAGGAAGACAATAAGCATCACTGAGAAAGCACCCAAACTTCTTTAAGAAAGTTTATTGGATGTGAGACTGAATGACAGCCTTGCACCACGAGGGACCAATGTGAGCATTTTTTTTTCTGGGAATGAGGAGACAGGTGACTCAAACTTGGGATAAGGGACCCGGACAGTCCAAACGCCTAGTCGAACTAAATGGTTTAACTCTGCTCTAAAAATAGAGCCGGACTCGCAGAAGAAACTGCCTGAGGAGGGGCGCGTGCTAACTACGCCCTCACCGCACAGCCGATGAGAAGCAAGCGGACTGCTACCACTGATGGATGAAGAGATGACCGGGGCGAGAGGGAGATGGCAGGAAGGCTGCTGTTCCACAAGGCCAAGGGTGAACAAAGCAGCGCAGGGCGGCAAGTATTTCTGGCAAAGCTCTGAGGCAGGATTGCAGCTTCCATTTCTCGGGTCAGCCTGCAGCATCTGCAGGCTCTTCGCCTGAGCAGCTGGGGTGCCCGGTCTGCGTCCTATTCAGTGGGTCTCCACTAAAACCCCACGCAAGAAAGAGACACGGAAGAGGAAAATGAGGCTAGCATATGGGCAGATGCCCATGTGATCCGTGCAGAACGGAACACAATTACTTAGCTTACAGCTTCCTTTTCTGAAGTTTCAGACCTCCCAGGGCCTGTGTTTTTTCCTTAATAAACGGATTATTAAGCACATTCTCTGCTAACATTTGGTCTCCATCCTTCCAGCACATGACTCCCTCTGAATGACAAAGCTGACACTCCCTTATCTGTAACAGTGAAGTCTGTCTTAAGTGTCTCAGATGATTCAGGTCGCAGAATTTTGGAAAGAGGGAGGTTTTCCTGAAAGAGGGGAACGTCTGCTCTGTTCTCTGCTTCTGCACGTTGCCTGCCATTGGCCACGGACCAGGGCGAACTCACGGGATTCAAGAACTTTGCGCCTGGTCTCAGGGACACACTACCCTGTCGCTGGGGGCACTCCGAGGGAGTGTGGTTCCTCTCCATGTCAGGGATGCTGATGTCAGAGGGGAATTCAGGTAGCACAGGGAGACTACACCAGGGGCCTCCATTTGGGACAGGGTTAGAGGCTCTTTCATTGCTGAAACATTCTCAACAGGCTCCCTGGAAGCCTGCCCAGCCCTGTGGGCCCTCTGGTTTCTGCCTTGGTTTCCCCTCCCAGCTTTTCACTGAAAGCTCAGTAGCAGACCCCCTGAAACGCTCCTCTCCAGTAGCAACCTCTTCCTTTGGAGCAGGACCCTCGTGTCCAGGGTCCCACCTCCTGTCTCAGACGTGCCTCTAACATCCGGAGTGCCACTCTGAATTCTTGAACTCTCCGGCCCCCTGCTGGGGTCCCAGAATGAACGTTCACCTGAACCGACATGCAGCCGTTCGTTACAGGTCAGGCTGTTCCGAACCACCCCATGCAAGCCTCTGTGCCGCTGGACTCTTTCTTCAGAGTCTGGATTTTCTAGAAACTAATGCTTCTTTAGGGATGTTAGCAAGAGGCTCGGGGTATCATCTGCCAACCCTACCTCTGTGAGCTGTTTGTTGGATTCCTGCCATGTAATCCCAGCTGAGAAGTTTCGACAACTCGCTAAGGTCGGTATGTCATCCCGACTCTCACTGAACAAACACCAGAACCCTCGCTATGGGCTGGTGTTAAATGCTCCATTCTTCCTCCAGAAAAGTGCTCTTTCGGGGGCTGGGGTGGGGGGCTGGGGTTGCTGCTTATCCAACACGCCTCTAGGTTTCAATTGCTTTCACATTTTTTCTTTTAGTTTGACTTTACTATATTTTCCAGATTTTCTGCACTGATCACATATTACTACCATTAAAAAAAATCTGAATAAAAACATCATGCCCCTTAAATCGACAAGTGTGGAAACATTTAAAAATGACATATGGAGAGTCACAGACACACAGACACACACACACACACAATGTCACTTTAAATAAAAGGCTGTAGTTAGTAAGTGTCACTAACGGTGGTGTCTGGCCTGTGTTTACCATGTGTCTTATACTGCAGGTGGGACAGCTCGGCAGTGAGAAGTCAGGCAGGTCATGTCTCCTTGCTACGGCTCGTGCAAGGCGCTGAACTTCCCTGAGCTCCAGGCTGAGCTCTGTGCCTGCTGTTAGCCAGGTTTCACGGAATGACGTGCTGGGAGTCTAGGCCGTGGGAACCCTTGGGCTCGCACCCCTTGTTTTCTGACGCACCCTTTCAACACTCCTGTGAGAAAGCAGAGCGTGTGGGATTATCTCCATTCTACCCACGAGGAGCACTGCGCTCAGAGAGATTAGGGGAAGTGACAAGTGATCTTCAGTTTTTAAGCCCTGCTTCAATTGCAGTCTCAGTGCCAGGACTGGAAAGGGCCACCGGGAGAGTTCACGCGACGTCTCCCTGCAGTGGAGCAGATGCACAGGGAACCCGCAACACCTGCCAACTGACAGGGCCTTTCTTTTAAACCGCCAGGAAAGTCCTGCATCGCCCTGGCCATGACTGACGTGCACCAGAGATCCCTTCCTAGCGATGACATTTCTTTAACCAGATTACAGTGACCCCCTCACGGCACGTTTTACTGTTCTTGGCACGTAACCCGACTTTCTTTTTCCTAACAAAACGCTCGTGAAAACAAATTCTCTCCTCTTAAAACGAACTGAAGTGGTAAAATGTTTCGGCTAGGAACAGTCTCCCTCCTCATTCTCTCGTGCTTCCTACAAAAGTACCTTTGGACTGCGGAGCTTTAACTATGGAAGTGGAACATTCCCGGTCGGGGCAATGACTCACGTATGAGAGTGTGTTTTGTTCACTGACAGATTCTGTTGGTGATCTACCTGATTCACAGGCAGGACAGTTAGGAGTCAGCTGACCAGCAAAACCTCCGAATAGCCTCGTTGAGAAGACAATTTAAAATGCAACATTTGACACAGACTACGGGTTCTGGTGGCGCAGCTTCTGGGGTAAACGCTGAAGTGGAATAGATAAAGACAGTCTGGAAAACCGAAGTTAAATACCTATAAAATCGTATCTTTGGATTACACTAAACATGGTTTAGAAAAATAAGCTGGATAAGCTAGGTTCAGAAGTCAGACCACAGAGAGAGAAGGACTTAACATCGGTACAAAAATCTGCAAGGAATGCATGGTGAATTTTCTCTCAGTATTCATTTTTACTTGTAACAGTTTCAAAACAACTACAAAATGCTACGGATGTATCGCAGCTCTTCCTAATTGGTACGTGTCCTGGGGCACGTTTCCGCAATCAGAGAAACATTACTTTTGCTGTTCACACAAAACTTCAATTTGGCTAATTAAGTCTTAGGCACAATATGATTCCTATCAGAATTACAGAGAGCGGCTGCACTTTCCTTTCCGGCCTGAGTGTTGCTAGGCAACAGTTAACTGGCACCACGCACCTTTGGTGTGGCAATGCCAGGTTTAAAAAAAAACGGTAGCAGGTAAGCTGGGCTGAGAAGCTGGAAATCCCTCGAGAATAAAAGCCAATGAAGGAGTGTGCTGTGTCATGCACACATGTACGTAGAAATGTAAGTTATTAGTATTCATCTGAAACTTGCTACAGAGCACACAAAATGAATTTTCTTTAGAATATGCCAGAGTCAGATGGGATTCAGAATGTCTCAACCTTGCTATGAATACCCTACTTGTTTCAACTGTAAGCAGTGAATCTATTTTTTTTAAGGGGGGGAGGTTTACAAAACAGCAATAACAGTGGACTATTCATACTCCCCTCTCCCCAGCTCATACCAAATCCCTGGGGGAGAGGGATAAAGGAGAGTCCCCAAACCAAGTTGTGTGTAAGGAAAATGAATGAACTTTTGTAGGTGTTTCAATTAGTAATGTTTCTTTTTTAAACATCAAAGCTCCTGGAATTAGTTTTTCCAGATTTTATACCTAGCATAAAATTCAGATGCAGAGTTGGGATGCTGAGTGAGGCGAGATTATGTTTTCTAGATATGGCAGCACCAGTTTAGCGCACCCCGCCCCCCAACCCGGCCATGGTCTGCTAACTCAGGGTGGGAGGGATGCCGCCTCCCTTCTGTAGCTAAGCCATACAATGTGATGCAGCTTCTGCTGGGACCCCTCTCTGCGGACCTGTTTTAGTGTCCCTGTGCCAACAGGCAAGTGTGCCAGCCAGCCTGAGCCATGGCGCTGGAGAGATAGCAAAGTCGCAGCCCGGCTGTTCCTCTGCCTGCCAGTCTCCAGACCAGGGTAGGGGGGCCCGCCTGCAGGCTGGCCCTGGCTGGTGCTGAGGGGGCCCAGCCCAGCCGTCCCTCCTCCACCGCTCCCCCCAACAGGAGCCCCGTTCCAACTGCAAAGCCGAGAGCAAAGTCAGCCGTGGTGTCTTGAGCCACGGAGGCTTCTGGTGGCCTGAAATGCAGCATTGGACAGTCAGAACATTAGGGTCTGGGGAAAATGTTGTCGTAGCTAAATGCTGAGTATAAACCAGTCTACCCACAGCAGGGACAGTTGGTCAGCACATCAATAAACTGATTAACGTCCAGTTTTAGTGTTCGAGTTATTTCAAGCAGAAGACCACCTGTTGACATCCACGAAGTGTTGGTTTTAAAAGTCCCTTAATAAGACCTCAGAAACCTAGCCATAGTCTTGTGTCCTGTTAACTGTGATAGTCAAGTTTTAACAGTGAGGCAGAGGAGGCAGCAGTCCTTCAGCTGGATGCTTCCCATGATTCTCCGGGTGGGGAAGTAGGGCAGAGTTCGGCTGGCTAGCTCTGCTCCACCTGACCTGGGCTGCCTGGAAGGCCCAGGAGGGCGCTCCTTGCGTGTCTGTCGCTCCTCCGTGTGCCTCAGTGCTGCATGGTCATGCCCGCGATTCATGAAAGGTGGGGGCTGGCCCCCCAGGGGTGCCCAGAAGCTGCCAGGCCTCTAAGGGCCTGAGCTCAGAGCTCCAGAGGGTCATGTCCACTGCATCCCACGAGGCAGCTGAAGTCACAAACCCAGTCAAGCGGAGGGAAAGAGACTCCACCTCTGGGTGGCTGGGTGGGTGGCAGGTCGGGTGCACACGGACAGGGAAGAAAGTGGTGGCCAGTCTGAGGACGCACGGGCAGAATGACTGGCTCTGAAGAGGGAGAAAGCGGCTCTAGCCCTGGCTCTGTCACTAGTTGAGTCGCGCTGGCCAAGTCACCTACTGACATGGAACTGTTGGCTCGGATGCCATTCTGGAGGGGCGGCGAGCTCAGAGATCCTGCCGTTTCCCCCAACCTGCCTCCAGCCAGGGCAGAACCCACCTGACCCTGGGGGAGGTGGGGACAGACACACAGCGAGTGAGTCACCCGCTTGTCCTCCGCAGGGACGCTGTCGGCCGGGCAGCGGGGCTCAGCCCTCTCAGTCACCGGGAGCTTCCGAGGCCTGTCCTGGGCCTTCGGGCCGTCGGCCTCGCCCCTTCCGCTCCACCACGGCCTTCGTTCCGGCCTGGGGTGGCGGGGGCGCCCTGGAACCACGTGCCCACGTGCCTCGGGGTCCCGGATGAAAGCCCCTGTGGGGACTGTCACACCCTGCCCTGTCCTGGCTGCTTCAGAGCCGGGGCCCTCGGGACCCCTCATGCGCGGAGGTGGCGGCGTCTGGTGGCCGAAAGCGCCGCGCTGGTGCAAACCCTCGGGCTGGACGCAAACCCAACCGCCGGGCGAGCCACCCGCGCGCCCCCTTTCCCTCCGCTCCCGGCATGTCCTCACCCTCAGTCCGCAACCCCAGCTGCGGGTCCCCGCACCCCGTTCACGGGCGTCCGCTCCGACGACACTCAGCTCCGGACACAACCACAAAAGCGGGCACAGCGAAAGCCCGTCTGCGCGCAGTCCCTGCGTCCCACGGGCTGGGGGCGCCGCGGCCACGGGGCCCGCCCCGGGCGGAGTCCGGCGGCGCAGGCCGGTTCGCAGTGCCCCGGGGCTGACCTCGCGCTGCGTCCGGGCCGGCTGCGGAGCGGCCCCGGTGCCTGTCCGGCTCCCACTGTCCCTTCACCCTCTCCAGCCAAGCGGGCAGTAGCCTCCGGCCCCTCCGCCCTGAAGGCAGGACAGAAGGAGGAACACGTGCACGGGCGACTCCACAGTAACAGGAGACGACGCCGGGGTGGACAGCCAGCTGCGAGCTCTCTCCCGCGGTCTTCGCGCCGGCGTCAACCCGGCGGGCGGCCCACCGGCACTCAGTCGCCGCCCAGCGACACCAGCCGGCCCGAGCCCGCGAAGCCCCGCAGCACCCCCCACCGCAACCCAAAGCTCCCTCCTCCCGAGGGACGCGCGGCACACGCGTGCACACAACCAGAGTGCCTACGTCGGGCTCTACACGTGGCGGCGCAGTCTCCACCTGGCCCTACCTGCTCTCCGGGGCGCCGTCCGCGAGGGCGATGCGCAGGCACGGCGGGGATGGCATGAGCGGGAGAGGTGGCGTCGCCGAGGCCTAGCCTCGGGAGCAGGCCCCTGGCCGGGGGGCCCCGGGCGCCACGCGTCCCGGCGCCTGGACACTTGGGTTGGGAAGCGGGAGACCTGGCCCCCACGGGCGGAGCTCGAGCCGTCACCGCACCACGCGCAGCCACGGCCCCGGGGCGTGCGCCACACGGAGGGGGTGAGGGCTGGCCTGACTGACATTTGGCCGTAAAGTGGGAGAACTTGGAGCAGCTGTTGCTGATCCCTCTCTGACTGGGCCAGAAAGGCAGCGAGGGCGGCCCGAGGCGCCCACCGGCCCACGTGGAGGCCTGTGCGCACGCCGCCGCCTGCCCCGCCTTCCCGCTGAAGCTCCCGGGCTCCACCGCCTCAAACGCGCGCAGACCCCCGTGAAACCACACTGCGCGCATGCGCACACAGCACGCGGCCCAGCAGGACCGTCGGCGGCTGGCCGGGAGAGGAGGCGCATGCGCCAGACCAGGGTCCCGCGCTCCCTCCAGGGGCGGGGCACCGGGGGCGTGGCGAGCGTGAGGCCCCGCCTTGTCATTGGCGGCGGCGGCGGCGGGGCCAAGTGGAGGCCCAAGTGAGGAGCCGGCCTAGAGCTCCTGGGCCCGGGCGCGCAGGCGCACGGCGGGGCTGGGCGAGGGCGGAGGTGGCACAGGGGTGAAGGCGGGGGAGGGAGTTCCTGGGAACGAGTCGCATTTGCTTGGCGTGGTGCCTTGCAGCTGGCTGCGGGTGGGGTCCCCGGGCGGGCCGCCGGTTTCTCCTGGCGACGAAGGCTGCTGACGGGAAAACGTTCCGGGGCGGGAGTGTCCGTCCTGGCCCCTTCCCACGGAAGGCTGCGGGACCCTTGTCGGGGGATTGGAGGTGGGGTAGCCCGGCAGCGGCCCTGGGCGATTGTACAGCGGACGTTGAGAATCCGAAGCATCAGCCTTCCCGGCCCTTCCGGGCCCGCCGGCGGCTCTGTGACCTCTGGCACATCCCTTGACCCCGGCCTCAGTTTCCCCGCTCTGTTAGAGTGGCCAAGAAGGAAACAGTTCACGTCCCAAGCACCACCTGCCTAATGCGGGCACAGAGCAGAACCAGAGTTCCTCCGTGGTGCAGTGCGGGGGCTCCCCGCTGGGCCCCCCGGGGGCGTGGCCACCCTGCCCGTGTGAGCCTGAACCTCGATTTACTCAACAGCGCCCAGAACGGGAATGGGAGTGCGCGTGTGCAGCGTCATCCCGGGGCTTCTAGGTACAGGCATTGATTTCAGAGCAGCCTGGCTGGGGACGCGGGGCGGGGCGGGGGCGGGGGGGGGGGGGGGGGGGGGGGGGGCCGGGCACAGCGGCCCATCTGCGCTCTGTGGGCTAGCCAGGGAGCACGCACTCGCCAGTGTATCCCTGCGCTAAAGAAGGCTTCCCAGCCCTAATCTCCCCCTGCCCCCCCCCCCCCCCCCCCCCCCCCCCCCCCAGCTCTCCAGTTGGTAGTGTTTTAGAAAGGCCAAAGGAAGCGTTTCATCGACTTTCCTGAATTCATTCTGATGATCATGAAAGAACAGTGTTGGACCTGCATTTGGGGCGGTTGTTGGTGTCCTGGAATAACGTGGGATAAAATTGTGGGCACTTCAGAGGCGAGCTGGCCAAACCAGATGTTCTTCAGCCCTTACTGTGGTTCTGTGTAGAGAGCTTGAAAAATGTTCGTGTTTTGTGCCACAGAATCTTATTTTTTGAGGGGGTCTCAATAATACCCCTACCTCCATTGTTGCAATGGTGGTCCCCGAAAGCTCTTAATTTATTTCTGTAGCCATGCACTTTGACCTTAATCTTACCTTTTCCTACCAGTAACCACTTTAAGATCCTGCTGCAACAAGAGTTCAGGGAAAAATCCATTCGTAATATTATTTAGAGGAGGATGACCACGCCCTGGCTTCTGCGGAGTGTTGAGTAAATCACACCACTGTTCAGTCTGGAAAAAACCTGCCGCTGAAACTGGGATTAGGGATAAACCCAGCTGGATTTTGCAGGAGTGCTGGTGATAGTTTCTGTTTATGGTCTGTTTATCGTGCAGCATGTTTTGCCAGACTGTGACTGGAGTTTTGTAAATCTACCATGTCTGTCCACAGCATGTGGTGCCTGGTGTCTCAAACCCGTACAAACAGCTGATGGATCCTGGCCCCCCAGTGAGTGGCAGGTGGGAGGCCTTTCTTCCAGTCTGCGGTCGGCCCACACGTGCCTCCTCCTTGGAAAAGGTAGCCATTCGATTGGTGTTTTTTATGAGTAATTGTTAAAAGCATGTTATTGAGAGTGTAAGAGTGACTCCACGGCTGGACCGTTTTTACTTTTCAGTTTTCCATTTCAGGGTTGTGAACATTTGTGGAGTTTACCTGCCAGTGTTCCAGTTGCTTGAGTTGGCTTAAAGGAGCTTGTTGTCCTGGGCCTCCACCCCGGTTGCTGTTCAGCAGTATTTAACGGGGAGTGTGCTGCGTGACCGCAGTGACACTAATCAACAGTCACCGAGGAGGTACCGTTGTGTGTCAGCATTCCATTTTGCCACACTGGACATGGGAATGGAAGTGTGTTTAGTGAACGGTCTTCCACCTTTGGGAATGTATCACATTGTCTCTGTTTTTTAAGAGAAAAGAGTCTTCCTGAAAAGTTATGCCTTTTAAGAGGCAACCTGATAGAAACCCTGGATGTTTATAACGTTTCATTGAGAAACACTAGTTTCCTGTAACATTGCTTTCGTTTCCAGTGAAATTACCACATCTTATGATGTTAGTATGGCCCTTAGCCAAAATGGATCATTTCTTACTTCAGGAACAGGATCGAGAATTTTAATTTAACACGTACCGTGTGCTTCGAATCTGCTCATAAAATTGATATTAGATGATGAGTGTTTTAAAACAAGGGTTTTAGACTTCAGAAAAGGAAAGGTTAATTTGCGGCTTACACCTCACTTCAGAAAGTAAAAGTAAATTGAAAATGTAGGAAATAGCAGAGAGCCCTGACGGCTAAAAGTAAGTTATTCAGCTGCGGGTACCATGGATTAGTTAACGGTGTGGGTAACGTGTCTATGACATGCACACGTGTATAATGATAGCATGCACATATGTATATATAGTACGACATAGATGTGTGCCATTGTTTGATTCACAAAATGCTTTCACTCTGTCTCCTCATATGTAATTCTCCTCTGTCACCGTGATGCATGTGTTGCTGAGCCCAGGGAACAGATGCAGAGGTTGCAGAGGGGAGAAGGCAATTGCCCACGGCCACCTGAGCTCGGCGCTCACACAGGCGTAACATGATAGGGTGGGCGCCGACCCTTTTTGCCTGAGCGCGTGGTCGGTGCCCAAATTGTAATTCCCCCCGTGCCCTTGACCCCTCCGTTCTGGTTTGTTCCTGTTTCCGTGAGTAAAGCAAGGATTTCGGATTTGGACAATCACGGGAGAAGAGGGATGACCAGACGTCAAGCAGCCCTAGCTGTCATGGCCGAAGGGATGGAGAGCATGTGATGCAGATCAGGTGTCCCGCAGGGCTTCCCAGCGGGAGACACGGTTGGAAGACTCAATGTTGTCAGAAGGTCGTTTCTTACCCAATTGATGTAGAGACTCAGTGAGATGACAGTCACCACCTTGGTCACCGTCTTTGCGGAAATCTGCAGGGTGTTTCTGAGATTTACATGGGGAAGCCGAGAGAACAGCAGAAACAATTTTGAGAACAAAGACAAAGTTGGAGGACTCGCACTGCCTGATCTCAGGACTTACTAGGAAGCTATGGCAATGAAGACAGTGGCTTGGGAACGCTACTGTAGCGGCGCACATGACGTCAGGGCGACCCCGAGCGAATCTGAAGTGTGCAGTACGACAGGGCTGTTAGCTCTAAGTGCGGTTCCTGCTCCAGGTCTCGGGGCTCTCCGATTCGACATGCCTGGAACACTCCACCCATGGGATGGCAGCTCTCCGCCCCGTCCCTGACAACTGCTGCGCTCTCTGGTCTGATGACTCCGGCTACTTGGATGCCTCATGGAAGAGGGATCACATGGCAGTCAGCCTGCTGTGACTGGCTCGTTTCACTTGGCATGTCACCCTCAGGTTTCACCCGGTTTGTAGCCTGTGACAGGACTCCCCTCCTTTTCACGGCTGAAGAGCGTTCCACTGCGTGTGCGCACTGCACTGTCTATCATGGGTCACGGGGACCCAGGTCGTTTCCGCTGCTTGGCTGCAGGGCACGCGGCCCCCGGGAGTGCAGCCCCCTCTGGGAGTTCCTGACACGGGACTGCTGGGTTAGGTTGTGGTTTTGTTTTTACGTTTTTTGAGGAACTGCCTTACTGTTCTCTGTAGGGGCTGTCATTTTCCACTCCCACCAACCATGCACAAGGGCTCTGGTCCCTCCATGTTTTCCGAGCTTGATGTCTTCTGTTTTCTTGATAATAGGCATCCTAAGGTGGGGGGGGGGTACCTCATTGTGGTTTAATTTGCCCTTTCCTGATGTGTGGTGACGTGAGCATCACATGTCTGCTGGCCATTTGAATATCTTCTTCGGAGACGTGCCTGTTCAAGTCTTTTGGCCATTTTTAATAAGGTTGTGTTTCTGTTATTGAGTTGTAGGAGTTCCTTGCAGATTTTGGATAGTAACCGCTTATCCATTGGTAGATGCCTTCTCTCTTCCTGTAGGCTGCCTTTTCACTCTGTTGTTTGCTGTGCAAAAGCTTTTTAGTTGGATGTCGTCCTAACCTGTTAATTTTTGCTATTGTTGCTTGTCCTTTGGGGGCCACGTTGAAGGACTCATGGCTGTGGCAGCTTCTCCCTATGTATGTTCTCCGAGTTTTACAGTTTCGGGTCTGCTCTTCACATCTCTAACCCACTTGAGCTGGTTTTTGTGTGTTCGTTAGCTCGGGTTACGGCGCGTTTTCGTCTCTGCAGAAAGCTGTATTGCACAGCGCTGTTTTAGAAGGAAACAGGAAAGAGATCTTTGGGACTTGAGTTAGGCAAAGGCTTCTTCGGACACAAAAGACATGAATCATGAATAAAAAAAAACGGATACACTGAGTTTCATCAAAATTAAAAAATGTTGGTCTTTGAAAAGCTCTGCTAAGAAAATGAAAAAATAAGCCACAGACTAGGAAAAAAGAAAAGATTTGCAAAACATGTATTTGATAAAAGAATTGGCAACCAGAATATTAAAAAAAACTTTTAAAAATTCTGTTATTTAAAAGAAATAAAAACTGAGCAAAAAATGTGAATAGACACTTCACCAAAGAAGACATGTGGATGGCCTGGGACTTGAATTTTCTAATCTTATTTATTTATTTATTTAATTTATTTATCGTCGCCTCCCTGAATTTTCTAATCTTATACATGTGTTCATTGGCTTTATTATTATTCCTTAATCAACAAGGGTTATCTGGTTGGGAAGTTTACAGTCCACTTTTGTTCCCTTGTGCTTTACCTGGTCTTACTTAATTCTAGACTGTTCAGCCCCTCAAGTAAAAACCGAGGCAGACATGACGTGTTGGGGGGGGGGTAACAGCAGCCACACCTATTTTCCCATTGTTTCTCCTTGTCCAGCAGTACTGCAGTGAAGGTGACAGGAAACAAGCCCCTCAGCAACGCTGACAACTCACAGCTTGTCAGGATCCTCGGTGGCGACCTGACCACGCCCTGTCTGGGCGGGAGGGACCTCTGACCTCCTGGCTTCAGATCAGTCAGGCTGGGAAACAGCCGACTGGTCCTCCTCGTCCTGGGCCTGAGCCTCTGCCTAGGATCTGCGCAGGCACATGGTGGAGGCGGAAGCACAGCCCTCTCTAAGGAGTCCCTGTCCTGATGCTGGAACCCTGTGAACGTGCCATCTTACGTGGCCAAGGGATGTTGCAGTGGGACAACCAAATGGAACCCATGTAGTCAAGGGGGTCCTCATGAGGGGACGGGGGAGGCAGAAGCACCAGTCAGGGCGACACTGCTGGCTTTGGAGGTGGGCGCAGGCCCCAAGCCGAGGGATGCGGGTGCCACTAGAGGCCAATGGAGGCAAAGACGGGGATCCCCCCACCCCGGGGCCTCTGGGAGGAAGGCAGCCCGGCCACGCGTTGCAGAGTTGGATGCTCTGCCCAGCCAACACTCCTATGTTGTTTTGGGCCACTCGAGTGTTGGTGGTCACGGCGGCAATGAAAACCAAAGCAGCACCCGGGGACGGGGCCATGTGCAGGCTCTGAATCGGCCAGTGTTTCCAAAATCCCTTTTTGAAAGAAAAGTCTCACTGCTAGCCTCACTGGCAGCGAGCAGGTCTTCGCCCTGACCCTCCTCCCCTTCTCTGCAAAGTGGTACTTGCTTCGAACAGTGTGCACCTTGCACGCGAAACAACGAAGGGAGCGTGAGGTGCCCCTGATGCTAGCAGCGTTGGGGGCGCCTGGGGGTGCGGGTTAAACAGGCGGTGTCTAGGACTGGCCCTTTACCCGTCTCACTCACTAGGGTTTTTTTTTTTTTTAAAGTTTTTAAAGGCAAGCTTACTGAAGTATCACTTACATACATGGTAAAATTTTCCTCTTTCAGGTTACAGTTCTGTGAATTTTGAGAATCTTGTATAGCGTAACCACGAGAAGTGTTTCCATCACCAAAATATTTCCCCCGTGTCCCTTCGTAACGAATCCCCCTTCCAGTCTCGTCTCTGGCAGCCACTGATCTGATTTCTGTCCCTATGGTTTCACCCTGTCCAGGTCACATCCATGGAAGAACACACTCTGCAGCCTTTTGCATCTGACTTCGACGACGTGGGAACATAGAGCCCGGGAGGGAGGTTCGCTTGGCTGTGTCTGCGTGCACGTGTAGGTGAGCCGTGATAACCGTCACCCCCATGGCCGTCCATAGGCTGCCCATGTCGTGTTCCATCGGGGGGCTGCAGGTGCTCCCCACACTGCGGAGGGTGGGGGGTGGGGCTGAAGCCGCTGTGGTGGGGATGACGGCTCTGTGTGTGGCAAGGGCTGACAGCGGGAGAGAGGTCGGTCGCTTGGTTAGAGGTGGCAGCGGCGGATGGGCTGGGCTGTGGAGCGGGATCGCCAGAGGCAGGGTGGTCAGTGGGTGGGTGTGGGCGTCCGCGGTCTGTTGGCAGCCCCGGCGGCAGGGACATGGAATGGCGCTGGCTGGTTGGGCTCTGGTTAGCGGAGGCTGTGGAGAGGTGCTGGGCAAGGAGGCAGCCATGTTGCCAAGGGAGGGGAAGGACCACGTGTGGGTTAGGAACGTGACACATGACACAGACTGTCTTTCCTCCCGGTCATTCCTGCCCAGAGGTGAGTGCACTCTCTGGGCGGGGCGGCACCAGCGTGGAGCCCGGGCCCTTCCAGCTGTCCTGCGGCCCGGGCAGAGATGGCCACTTGCATCCATGCCTGCTCCCATTCCTCAGGGAACCTTAATGGTTTTCCTTCCAGGGAACGTGTGCAGAACGTCCCCAACTGGACGTGATGAGGTGCCAAAGTGACCCGTCTGCGGAAAAGGTATGGCAGCTAGCTTGTGTTCCAGAGCCAGCAGGTGACATTCCTGGGTGGCCTGAAGTTTCGTTCTTAATGGGGGACCCGCCACCTTTTGAGGGGCCGCGACAGAAATGCTGGCCCAGTGTTTCCACCCGCACTGGCGGCCCCTGCACACAGCACTCCGCGTGGGGCCGTGGGACTCGCTCGCTGTTGTTCCGAAAGGCCCTGGGGGCTTTCTGAGACCCCGCGTTCTCACTGTGCGGCCGTTTCTCGCTTGCTTTCTTCTTTCCAGACTGGGTGGCGGTGCAGTTTCCCCTTGAGGTGTTAGGATTCTCTTTCACACCTGTTTGTCTGTCGTGACCTTAAAGCATTTTCAGTATTGTAAGTTTCTGCTAATTTAAAAAAAAAAAAATCTAGCGCCCAGTGAGCTAGAGATTAGTTTTACCAAACGAGTTTCCAAGGCGAGCATCGGGGCATCCAGACCCAGCGGCTCTGAGTGGAGTGCATGGGAGAGGCAGCCCACGTCTGCCCCCCATCTCCTTCCTCAGGGCCAGTTTGCGGCGCCGACGGAGAGGCCACTTGTGCCGCTGGACAGGCCTCCAGGTGGCCAGGTGGCCAAATGTGGCACGCAGGCCCCAGGGTGGAAAGTCAGGATGGCCGCAATTGTCTGAATGCACGACTGTCATCAGAGCTGCCCCTGTAGGTAACCGCGGATGCCGACAGTCGCCCTGAGTGGCAGCCGCCCACAGAAACCACACGTGGCATTTTACTCAAAACTTTAACAAGTGCTTTGTGATGCACAAGGGGTGGAATTTTGGGTACTTTCTGTAAAATCGAAATCTTTATGGGGGTTTCCAACATGCTAGTTGATTGCTAACAAAAGATCGGTGTGTGGAGAGCTAAGCAGGGCTGGCTAATAAACATCTCCCGGGGTGGGATTTTCGCTGGGAGGAGCGTCCTCTCGGGTCCATGTTCCAGGATGAGACGTTTGGGTGAGACTCGAGGCCCCGAGACGGTGATGCAAGGAGCTTGTCCTCGCTGCGGCTTTTGGTCTGGACACAGCATTCGGGTCCAGAGCTCTCTCATTGGCAGGACCTCTTAGGAAAGAGATTCCAGAGGCAAAGCAAATCCACGTGCCTTGCAGGACAAGGTGCAATTCTGCTCAAGCACTGGGAAGAGATGCAGGGTGAGATGCCCCGGCCCCATTCTGGGGAGGAGGTCTTTGTGCCTTTGGCCCAGTCAGGGGGCCTCTGTTTACGCTGCGGCTGACCCTGGGACCCTGGCTTTAGCTCTCCCAGGCTCCACTGCTTGTCTTTGAAGTCTCGCTCTGCTGCGAGGTCGGCAGGCAGAGCCGGTCTCGGGAGCCTTCACAGGAGTCTTCTGTTATCATGTCCTGCCTCGTGTAGAGGAGGCTTCTAGTGCCATGTACAATCATGGCCTTTCAAGCACACATTTTGTTTTTAAACTGTGAAGACATTTTAGCACCAACCAACCCTGCTTCCCTATGTATGGCATCCCGTCCCTTCTGTGTCTAACGCCTGTGGTGCTCTGTCTGCGCGGAAGCCAGGCTCACGGCTCGGGACCAGCCTCAGACTGTCTCAGGGGCTCTGCTGCATCGTGCCGCACAGGTGCCGAGTGTCTGACAAACTGAAGGCCACGCCCCACCCCCCACCCCCGGCAACAGGACCACGGCTCGCTTTGCTGTGGTGGTCGGTGGTCGGGCGCCGAAGCCACAAGGCCTCTGAGGTGTGCCTGTATCAGAGACCTTGTGGCTGCTCCTCAGCAGTGCACACTGCAGGCTCCCCACAGCAGGAGGCACAGCCCCAGAACCGAGCTTCCGATGAGTTAACCCCTTCGTTCCCCGCAGAGGCCTTGGCCTTGTTCCACCCGCATGTCGGGAAAGCCGGGGTTAGCTGCTGCGGCTGCAGACGGAGCCGCAGGCCGGCCTCCAGAATCGAGTGTGCCTGCTCCCTCGTCTCTGTCCCGCGGCCTGTGAACCGGGAGACACAGCACGACCAAGCCACCCATTTCCAGAGAGCCACCGAGTCAGAACTGCAGGAACGAAGAAAGACGGACGAGGAACGAGGGCCCGAGTTGTAAAGAATGAGACGAGAGCTGTTTCGTGTGTTGGGGGTGGGGGCAGCCGCAGCTCTAAGAACGTGGGGCAGGGCCGGGCGTCAGAGCCCAGGGACCCCACAGGCAGAACGGAAGCTTTGTTTGTAGGGAGAACAGAGTCACCACTACAGTTTTAGGGTCGGATGCAGAAAAGGGCAAGATACTGTAAATGTTGGGAAAGTGGAAAGGAATTTCCCTGACACTCTGAGTTAACAAATGATCTAGTTAAGAAATTCACAAAACCTTGAAATTTGAAGTAGCACTGTAGAAACCCTTTAAAATCAAGAGCTCGAAGTCAGACTGGCCAGAATTCTTCGTGGGGGAGGGGTGACTACCAGCGACGTGGACCTTGGTCCCCGACACACAGGTGCTGAAAGGCCATGTTTCGTGTTTTGGTTTTGTGGGCTTTGTGTTGGGGCCCCAGCCCTGGGTGGGCACCCTCTGTCTGCCATGGGGGGTGGGGTGGTGCCTGCTCGTGCTGGCTGACTGCACAAGGGTTTGTATCTTCAGTGATGGGATTTAAGTGGGACACGGTGAACCTCTCGTAGCTGCTACCTGAGCGTGCCCGTGTGGAAAGCTGCCCAGGGGACCGGATGGCCTGGGGGACAAAGCACAGAGCCCCTTGACATGCTGGGCGGCACAGGGAGAGCGAGTCCAGTAGTTCCGTGCAGACTGGCTGCCGTGTGGCTAGGGCGCGAGGGCGGCTCTGCCCCGGGCCTTCCTGGCGCGGAAAGCTCCGTGCAGGTACGCTGCACTGACGGGGGGCACTCATGGGCTTCTTTGAGTTATCCAGTTCATAATGTCAAAGCACTGGATGTGAAACGGGTCATTGCACTGGAGCTCAATTCTGACCTAGTTCCCAGCGTTGGGCCGCAATTACTGCTTACCGAAGCTGAGGGACACCGGAGTGAGAAGAGCCACCCCGGCCTCGAGCAGGGAAGCGTTAGCTTTGTAAGAGCTTCCCAGGTCTTGCAGGAGGACCCTGGCCACTGGTCACGAGTGAAAATCACCTCAAGTTCAAGCCCCTGCAGCAGAGGCTCCAGAGCCTCCTGACGCTGCGCGACGCCTGGGGGCAGCCATGTGTCTCTTAAGAGTGAAGGAGCCCTGTACTGGACACGCCAGGCACCGTTCACGTCTGCCTGGGGGCTGGCACTGACCAGGGCGGCGTGTCTGGGGTCATCGGGTCACCAAACCAGTTGCACCTTCCAGCGGCCCAAAGAAAGCACACAACGGGAATAGCTGTTAATGCCCAAGTGATGCCGGAACGAAAGCTGCCAGTCTGTCACTCGGGGTGGTTCTGCATCATTTATTAAATATTTATTCTTATATATGCATTTATAAACTTGCCTCATTTTGGAACTCGGCCTTCAATACATTTTTAAACTGGTTTTTGGCAGAGAGCTTCTCCTGGAAAAGGAGATCCATGTACAAAACTAGGCGACAGGCATGAAAGTTCCCTCTCCCACCGTCCATCCATCAGCAAGAGAAGTCACAGGACAGCGAGCACCGAAACGCGGTTCCTGCACAAGAATAACGTGCCAGTGCTCAGCGCGGACCTGTCACGGGACAGGCCACACTGCATCTCTGCAGGGACCAGAGATTGATGCCTCAGCAGCTGCCGGAACACACCGGTTCCTGCGAAGAGAAAAGGCAACTCCACCGTTTGGACCAGGGACCCCAGAGACCCTCAGTGATGAATTCCTTTACAGTGTGACACCCAAGTCCACCCGGCAGGGGACGCCGATTGGCCCACAGTCCGCCTTCACCCCACGCGCCGCGTGAAGAGTCCCCTTTAAAAAAAATCCAGCAACTTCACAAGCTAAAGCCTGAGCCTCTAATTTAGCTCTTACTCAGAGAGAGAGTTTAAATGATTGATTCAGAAGCTTAAAAGTATCTTTGAAACTAAAGTTGTTTTTCTTAAAAACGAATGCTCACTGGACACCGGGTAGAGCTGGAGCGCCGTCACGGGGAGACAGAGGCAGGGACGCCACCGGCCACGAGCAACGGTGTCGCCACAGGGCTGCCCGGACGGGTGCCCAGGGGCCTGGGCCTCACTGGCCGGTGGCAGCATCGTTCGCTACGTAACCCCTTAGGACCCAGTGTTAACGCGCCAGCTGCGGAGACGTGCGCGCCCGAGGACACCCTGGGTTACAGATTCATTGTTGAGTGCCTCGTCCGTATTGCACAGTTTTATAAAAAACATAAATACTGGCTATTCTAGTTTTAAATACAAAATACATGTCATGTAGTTTTAAATCTATAACCTGGTTCAAGTGCAAATCAGGTGCGTTCTCTAGTCCTTCCACAAAAGGCAATTTTAGTATCCTTGGCACAAACAGAATTTCATCCGTGCCAACAGCTCTAGTTACAATACATACACCCAGACCTGTAGAGTAGCGATCATATACACACAGTATAAAACCGAGTATTTACACGGGTACGAGGCGGAGCTGTGGCCTCCGGGGGTGGGTCAGGACTCATCGGCCACACCCACCGAAGAGTAATCACAAAGGTGGACGGGGCCCCTGCTGTCTGCCGCTCACGCGGGCTGCTGCGGGTTGACGTTCATGTGAGGAGGGTGTCCTAGAAGGCCAATTCTCTGTTTCTGCTTCCTCTGTTCTGTCATCTGGAAAGTTAAAAAGTTTCATCATTAGCCCCAGACACTTCCTGTGCGTCAAAGCACATGCCAACCCGTGGATTTACCTCTGTGGTTACAGTCTGTACTGAAACCCACTTTCTATGCAGAGTGTGCCGTCACTCCGCCACACACACTCAGCTTCAGAAAGAACATCTTCCCTGGCAGTGTGGGGAATTCTGGGGCCACGTCATGCGCCATGGCACTCAGGAGGGTCACCTGCTACTTGTTCATAAAGAAACAAAAGCACAGGGATCTTGATGGCTGCCTGAAGTCACTTCTAAACAACACCGAGACACACTGGAAGCTCTGGCGGCTTTCTACTGGAGTGACAGCAAACTATGGAGATGAGCCATGTGCCTGCAACCCCAGGTTGGGGAGGGACGAGTCCCCGGTCTGCAGGGTCCTGGGTCCCTGCTCTGAGGGCTCTTGGGTGGTTGGTTTGAGAGAAAGTGATCACTGAGCATGTCTAGGAAGATGACCGGTGTCCACACGTGTCACTGAGACTCTGGACCAAGTCATGGGTCCTGCTCTGGCCCCCACAGACACTGAGGGTGGCTGAAGGTCAGGCAAAGACACTTCTAAAACACGCAATGGAAGTGCCGTCCACTCGCGGCACCAGAGCTTGGCCCTGTCACTTGCCTGCCGAGAGAAACCAGTTCTCCCGTGGATGAGGGCGTGCTTAATTCTCTACATTGACGTTTTCCTCAGTCCCGCTGGTCCTAGCCCTGGGTTGGATGCCTGGCGTTTGAGCCGGTTAAGAGAAAAAAGCCGCATAAAATGTACATTAGACAAAGTCGGCCACAAGCAGCCGAGGGCCCACTCCCAGGTTTTCGGTTTCCTGAAATCAGAGAGGAATGAGCGTTGGGGCATGAACTCGGACAGACCTGTCTCCTTGCGGTCTGACCTTACGTAACTTTCCAAAGCCTGCCTCTCCCTCTGCACAGTCAGGAGGACGAGGGGGGCGTGTGTGTGTTTCTTAGGACGGTGTCTGTCTGTCACATAGGCGATGCTTAAATCTTAGTTTTGCTAGGACTAGTGTTTGGCACAAACTACCCTGAGAAAACACAAACCAGGAAGAACTTACCTAGGTTCAGCTTTAAAGTGGGCATTTTTTTTCTTATCTAAAAGACAGCACTTTGATTTTAAAGAAAAACTGCAGTTTTTAGGCACCTACGAAAAAGCCTCCCGTTACCATTTTGAAGTTTTCCAAGGAGCTGGTATTTCCAAAAGGCAGCTTGTACCAGGGCTTCTTCCAGGGACAGCTGAGTCAGGACGCTGCAGCCAGCCTCTCCCGTGTCCTCAGGTGAGGGCCCGGTCTTTGATTAACGGAGGGCAGCTCACGTCACAGGTTCGGTGGAGGGAGAGCCTCACGTGACACGTGGGAGAAACACCATCAGGCCGTGGGTGCGCCTTGCCTCACAGGTGTTGCGATTTTTACAAACTGAAAGTGAGACCGCACCAGCGGCGGTGTTCCCACTCGCTTCGCCGAACTGCTTGCTTGTCGGGGTGGCCTGCGCAGTGCCACCGGCAGCCCATCTCGCCGCCCGGCACTCTTGCCACTCGGCTCTGAGTGCATCACCTCACCCCGCTGGTCCCTTGCTCAGCAGGCGACCTGGGGGGAGATCCCACAAAACTCAGTGAAATGGCCTCCAGCGTCCTGATGGACTCAGGGATCTGGGTGGGCTTCGCCCCCGTGTCTTCACGCTCGCCTGCTGTACCCACTTCTCTTCACTTTTCAGCGGGCTCTTCAGTCATTCTCTTCAACTCAAAGGCTCTGGAACTGTATTCCCTTCCAGCAAGCGGGCCTTTGCCCTCGGGCTGCTTCCTCCCTGCCTCTGCGCACCATCTGCCCGGTGGGGGTCCTCCTCCGATGAGGGTCCCACCCCCCTTCCCTCATGAGCCTCACGGCCTCTGCTGGAGGTCAGGGCTAAACCCTTTGCACAGGCAGGCATACTCTGGGTTCTTGAAAACAGTACTTTGGGGACAAAAGTGGCTTTTCTCAGATGGGGTATGGCCGTGGAGACGATCTCTGTGGTTGAGCACAGAGCAGGCACACAGACATGACTGTCTCAATTCCGCAGCCTGCTGGGCAGACTGGCCGTCAGTGAAGTGAAGGAGGACCAGGACAACCGCTGGAGCGTTTGGCCTCTCTGGCAGCCGTTCTTGTCCGCTGCCCTTCAGCACGAGGACAAAACCCCCGAGGGCTGAGTCGGGCCTGCGAGAGCCCGAAGCCCGCCGGCCTGGCAGCTCGACTCCCCACCCGGCTGTGCAGGTTCTCAGCTTCTGGCTCCAGCAGCTTGGTGGTGCCTGCCGGGGCACCTACAACACATACCTCCCGTGTGGGGCAACACTTGTCTGTCACTGTCACCGAGATCACGACACATGGAAGTGACCAGTCTCTTAGCCTGTTCTCACACCCCCTTCTCTGGACACTCGAAACAAAACTGACCCGATATCCGATTCAGATCTAAGGTAACGAACTGGGCTCAAAACTGCAAACCGGGAAGCCCGCTGTGAACAGTGTGGCACGCCCCGCGTGTTGTGGGCACGTGTAAAGTCCTCCCAGCTCCCAGCTAGCTGAGGGTGGACATTTGAGGCAAACCCCTTCTTTCATCCTCACACACACGGAGCCCCGCCTGCCTCTCAGCTCCCCTTCTTCTGACTCAGGCACAACGAGGGGCAGAGGCCATGGTAGGCTGACAGGTCCCATGTGGCCACCGCCTGGGAGGCCTTCTGGGGACGCTCTGGGTGGGCACTACGGCTGTGGCTGCTCCAGTGTGCGATTCTCCGGGCCAGAGCTGAAGACACAGCAGCGATGAAGGGACTTCGTGTTCTCCGGCACTTCCCTGAGAATGGTGTCCTTTCTTCGCTGTCTGTAAAGGTCTCTGGCCGAGTCCTGGCTCGTTAACCTGGAGTTTCCCTCCCGATGGCAGGGGCCCTCAGGGCTGCCACAGAGGGCACGGCGGCGGGCCCACCATCACGGGCGTGCTTCACTGCACAGCGACATACGCTGCCTGCGGCTGCCGTCCACTGAATGTGATCAGCTGCAAAGCTTTTCCGTGAGTTGGTTCTCAAATGAGCGCCTTAAAGGGTTATGACAGAATCGAAAGACAACGCTGACCCATTCCTCCGGGAAGAAGCAGTTCCCCCAGTAAACGCAGATGTGCTGAAAATGTCCCATCCCTCTGAGCACGTTACATCCTCAGCAGATCGATCCCGAAAAGCCCCTTGGATTCGTTACTGATTTCCTCATGTGTCTCATTAGCCTCTGATATCTTCCAGGCAAAAAATGGTTCTGGTTCGAATTCGTTCACAGGGGAGAGGGTTTCTGAAGGGCAGTCCTAGCTGCCAACTTGGGAACAGAAGTATGGACGGAGGGAGACCAGGCAGTTCAAACCACGCTGGGTTCAATGTTGTTCAACGGACCCTCGTCCACGAGCCAAGTGTCACGTTTTGTTTAAGCCCGAATTTTAGCACAAGAGAAACAATTCCGCCTGGATTTCAAAAGCGCCAGCCCTGCGCCGTGCTCAGTGATGGGGTTCTTCCCTAACGTCTAGGGCATGATGGGAGTGCTTAAACTTTAGAGCGCCTTTAGAAAAAATGACTAAGAATTTAAACAGCCAACCACAAAAGACAAACAGGGTACAACTCTATCTTTCAACCACGAAAACAAAACCAGTGAAAACATGCACACACACAAGGCAAAGAATCGGGCTGAGGCGGAGGCCCTGGGGCCCCGGGCCTGGCACTCTCACCAGGCGCCTTGGTGCACTACGCGTCCCCACCCACACAATGAGGGCTCAGGTGAGATGCACCTGTGGTCCTGGGACCCCCTGTACCCATGAGGCTTTCTGCTAACCCCTCAGCTCAACTCAGCCCTGTTGCTGGGCTCAGCGGCTTCAGAATTACTTGCTGTGATTTGAGACGTGGGTCCTCAGCACAGAGAGGACAGGCTGGGCCTGCAGAGGCGGCTGCCTGGTGTCACCACCAGGATGCCCGTTCATGGCCGGTGGCTAGGACAGGGAAAGGAGGACCCAGGGTTTGGTGCAAACTGTCCCTGCCCCACTTCCCCGGGGCAAAGCATTAATCTCAGGGACAGGCAGCAGCTGGGCCTGCAGACCTTGAGCTCCGGGACAGCCGGGACAAGCCCGAACGACCCCACCGTCCTTCCCAGCCCGGGCAGTGAGCCTGGACCCCGAGACCACTCTGTGGGGACTCGGCTGGTGAATGGACCGTGGCTACGGCTTGTCCCTGACTCTGGGCCGAAATGGCCTGGGCGAACAGTGGACGGATCCAGGGCCAGGAAGCAGCACCAGAAATGGCTTTACTCGGCCTGGGGTGCGGCTAGAGGGGCTCACATGTGAGGCCTCTACAGCGGCTGCTGCGGGACCCGAAGGCCCATTGGGGCTCGTTTCTCACATCAGAGTCCTGTCCTTGGTGGCACCGAGCAGGGTGCCACAGGTGCCTCTGTCCTCTGTTGCTCGGTCCCTGTTCTGTCCAGGGGACAGACACGTCAGCATTTTACCATGAGCACGACTGTTTTTTTTTCTCTTCGAATTACGGGGGCATGTGTGTGGGGTGTGCACGTGGGTGTGCACGTGGGTGTGCAGTGTGTGCATGGCGGACGCGCACACACAACAGAACAGGCCCTTTGTTCTTTACCTGGTCCTTCAGCTCCGACAGCTGGCCGGAGAGGTTCGTGACCAGCCTCATGGTGGACTCCAGCTTCTCCTGCAGGTTCCGCAGCTCGTTCTGCTCCCCCTCCGAGTCGCTGCTGACCAGGGACATGGCTCGCATCCGGGGGAACCAGTCAAGGTTTCTCTCCTAGAGCCACGTGAGAAAGAAAGGTGGGGTCACTCCTCGAGTGGCGACAAGAAAGGCGGTCTGACCCTGTGGTGTGCTCTGTCTGTCCAGCCCAGTGGGCAGGGCCTTTTACGCCGTTTAGCGGCTATCTTTTCCGTGGAGTATAAATAACTAAACTCTCCTAGTTCCTAGAAGTCACCTTAAAATTAAATACAGGGGAAAAGTGGGCTAATTTTAAACACTTCTGAACATCTGTAAATCTGAACACTGCCCCCTGCAAACCTGATCATCGTAAATGACAAGCTGGACGAGTCCTGGGTCTTTAAACTGTGGTGAAATACACAGGACGGAATGCACCGTTTCCGTCACTTTCAGGCGCACAGCTCAGTGGTGCGGTCACACTGTGTGTGGCCATACTGCCACCCACCGGAAGTTCCTCCTCGCCCCAGGTGACACTTACTGCCACTGAACATGGCCTCTCCCCAGCCACCGCCTTCCATTTGCCCTACCGACCCTGGCCGCTGCCTCCCGTGCTGTGTCTTTAAAAGCACTGCACTTGGACAGGCATTTGCACACATTCTGGAAGTGGAAGTGATGTCAAGGCCCTGAATGTTCTGGATCTCGTGTGTGTGTGTGCACACGCCGGCAGGGTGTGGAGAGGCTGAACCCAGGGGGCCTGGCCTCCTGGGTGGCCCCTGCCCTCTCCTCGCTGCCTCCTTCCTGAAGAGCTGCCAGGGGCCGCCAGTTGGGGCAAGAAAGGCAGAGGCAGCCCCTCCCAGTCTTGAGGCCTATGGCTCGAACCTGCAGGTGGGCTCGCTGCCGGGTACCAGCGGGGGCTCACAGCTGTGTCCCCCCTCTGTCCACAGTGGCCTTTTCCCCAGCTAAGTTCTATTCTGAGGCAGGAGATATCTGATGATTCTTTATATTTAAATCAAAGGATAAACACCATTAGCTTTCTTGGAAGAATATACATAACACATATAACACATTCCACAAACACTTCAGACACACTGTATGCTTGGGGCCGAGGACACAGCGGGGGCTTCACGCAGTGGCCACCGCCTCTCGGGCCTCGCAAGTCCTTAGCATGAGAGGGCTCCCGCCTCCAAAGTGCCTGCACTTCTACCTGGGAGAGCAGACTAAGGGTGGGACAGGGCGAGATACACCGTCGGGTCAGGGTCGGGGAGGGGTGTGGAGAGGAGGGTCCACATGAGCAGCGACGCCAGGGACAGCCTGGCTGGGCCCCCTTCCTGGAGGCCCGTGCCTGAGGGATGGTCAGCCCTGGCTGCACTGGGGCAAGACAAGACCGTTTGCAAGAGCGGGCTGGGTCCTCGAGGGGACTGGCTCGGCTGCAGCTGCAGACGAGGCCCAGCGGGGAGGGGCAGCTCAGACAGGGATTCTGGAGATGGGGCTGGAGGGTGTGGCCCAGACTGGGCAGATGTGACCCGAGTAGACGACAGGGATGTTTGGGGGCGGCAGAGAGAGAGGGAAGGAAGTTATCTGTGGAGAGGGGGACCCTCCTAGGACTTGCCTGAGGCCAGCTGCCACTGACATGCACGCGAATGCCAGCTGCCTACAAATGGCTAGAGAGGTCACCTGAAATCCAGCTCCCAGCTCCCTGTTCTTAGCGAGCCGCCTACAGAAACAGGAAACAGACCCGCGGGCGGAGCGCACACTCGTGGGGTCTTTGGGAGAACACAGGGTGTTGGCTGAGGGTCTGCCCAGAGCGCACAGTGCAGGGCAGTTTCTCTCCCTCCTTCTGACAGCGGGGGAGAGCCCACGGCTGCAGAGTCAGACGGGGCTTTTCTGTGGTGGGCCCTGCCTCCGTCAGCAGCCCACGGGTTCTGGACTCCCAGGCAGAGACTTCAGAGAGGCCTTTCCGCCCACCCGATGACAGGTGACGAGCGGAGGGTCGATGGCAGGGCAGGCCCAGGTCCCCGTCCCGATGGGCAGGTCTCAGGACCCAGCCTCTCACTTGTTCTGCCACCCTGGCTCCAAGTTGGGGCTCATGACCTGCTGGATGGGGCTGGGGGAGACCGCTGGCCCGAGGGGACTGCTACGGGCACGAGTACGCCTCGCCTTGCCGGCTGAGGAGACACAGGCCGACCCTGTTTATTTCCACCTGGGCTTCCACACGCAGGACTCCACTCGGGAGCTGCCCGAGGGGCACAGAGCCGGAGTGCGGCTGGGGTTTCAAGTGTCCCTCACAGTCTGCCGCAAATGAGTGAGTGGGTGTTTGAGTTCAACTAGAAAGATGCCCTGACCTTGCATCGCATTTTAAAGATAAAACACAAGCTTCTGAAGAAACGTCACGCTTGCCGATCCTCCGGGCAGACCGCCCCCTCCACTCCTCCAGCACAGGGCCAGCGGCAGCTCCCTGGTCTGGGGGCCACCCCAGCGGCCCCTCTCCCTGCTTTCCTCCGACCCGAACAATGAAGAGCTGGGGGAGGCCCTCACCCCAAACCATGAAAACCAGCCCAGCTGCAGGGCCATTGTCAGCGTGGACTCTGAGCGGGTGGGTCCCACACCCGAGGCCCTGGGTGTTGCCAGTGTTTTAATTAGTCATACTGGGCTGTTAAGTCAGATCTCAAATTCCCAAGGAACATCTGGTGAGAATCAATTCGAAATTCCGGCCAAATTGTCCTGAGTGTCCCCACGTGGCCCTGCATGGAGTCTGAGCCTCAGGTGACCACGGAGAGTCCACCCCAGAGCCAAGTGCAGGGGCAGCAGAGACCAGATGCCACCGCACCCACTCGGTTGCTCGGTTCAGGCTCACACGGACACCCAGCCTGTCTCAGGCTCAATGACCTGGGACGCCCATTGTCCTGGCTCCCCAGGGGCGCGTGTCCGCAGAATCCTGCCCGCGTCTCTTCGAGATCAAAACCGCCCATGTCCCAGCTCCCATCGCATTTTTGAGAAAGTCACGTTTGATGGAGATACTCTGTTTACATGTGAACTCAGCTGGGGGGTGGTGTGTGTGGTTGGGAGGGTGGGTGGCTTCTGGGGTCACTGAGCATCTGGGCCGCATCTGCCACCTGGGGCCTGAGCCGCCCACCGCGGGTCCCTGCTGCCCTGGCTGCTGGCGGCTCGAATACCGAGGACATTAGGCACTGTCTGCCCTGCTCCTGCCCCCAGCCGCTCCGGCACGGCCAGCTTCCTTGTCAGAGTGTGCGGCGCCTGCAGCCACAGCCGGAAGCGGCTGACCACAAGCCTTCAGTTCTGGTTAGCTCTTTTCTAAGTAGAGCTGGAAAAGTCCCTGCGGCGGCAAACACTGAAGTCGTAGACACGGGGGTGGGACTGACCTCTTCAACAGTCCTTGATTGGAAAAAGGGAGGGAGGGAGGGAGCGTGTGCGTGCGTGTGCGTGTGAGAGAGAGAGAGGGAGACCGAGAGACCGAGGAGGAGAGGAAAGGAAGTGGGGCTCATGATGCAAATGCGAATCATTCTGAGAAGCGTTTTTTCTCCCCAGGTTCAGTGCAGGGGCTGTTCTGAGAAAGAGGATGGAGGTGACCTGTCCCCGCTCAGACAGGTCTCAGGTGGAGTGTTCTGTTGACCATGCACACAACACACACTTGCTGCCGAGTCCTGTGTCCTCCAACAGCTGACGAGAGTTTCACTCGGGGGCGGGGGGGGGGGGCGGGTGGAACCGGGAACACTGGGCCTGCGGCTTCTCTGCCCTTCAGAACCCCCTGGGAACATTCCACGAGGCAAAGACTGTCCTTCCAACTCAAAAGGCAACTGAGTTTCTCCTTATCTCACCAACCAAGATGACACAGTGGATTTTTCCACAATGCCTGGGGACACTTAGGTGACAGGAGAGTCGAGAGGGCGGGAGCAGGCCCGGAAACAGATTCTTGGCCTCATGTGTCCAAGTCCCCCCAAAACGCCGGGAAGGGGTGGGGAAAGGCTGAGGTAGCCTTTCATGTTTCGAAGGCGGGGGCAGAAGACACAGACTGTCCAGCGTTTGCCGCTGTGGTGAGTTAGGGTGACTGTTCCCCCAGAAGAGGAAGAACGACCTTCCAAGCCCCCTTTTCTGACATCGTCGCCAAGAGCAGAACCCAGCGCGGTGCCTGCTGCTCTGGGTGGGAAGTGGCGACAGTGACCGATCGCTCACCAGCTTCAGTGGCTGCTGCATCTGTCACAGAAAGCCCAGCGGCGGGGATGGTCCCGGCTGTGGACACAGCCCACCAATCGGGGGTGGGGGCAGCGATGAAGCCGGAAACCGAGGGGTCCCAGGGCAGTGGGACTGTTCCGTTAGTGGCTGTAACGCTGACCCGTGTCATTACAACTCCCAGAGCAAACCAGAAGTGAAACTGTGGCCTTCAGTCAGTAACAACGTATCTTCGCTTCCTCATCAATGGTAACAAATGCAGGCAGCGATACTAACACAATGTTAATAAGAATGGAAAGGGGGTGGGGCAGGGATATGGGAGCTCCGTATTTTCTGCTCAGTTTGTCTATAAACCTAAAACTGCTGTAAAAAAGTCTAGTAATTACAAAAAAAATCTGGACCCCACACCTGGAATTAATTGGCCAGCCCCCAATTCTAGGGCCTAGTTTCTTCTGTCCCAAAAGTCTTGTGACCCAACACGCCTGCAGCTCGAAGGTGCTTTTCCTCGGCTGCCTGTGACGCCAGCGGGAGGGACGAGGGACCTGCGTCAGGAGCTGAGGGCGGAGATGAGGGAATGAGACAGCGACCGGCTGGAGTCTCTGTCTCCTTTAAGGTCAAACAGTTGTGAGAAGGACCCTGAATTGCAAGCACTGTGCCAAAGCACCAAATTGGTGCCACTGGCGTGGTGACAGAGCTGGTCTGGAGGTAGCCTGCCACCGGGTACTGAGCCCCGGGTGGTTGGCCTCTTCCCCCTCCAGGGTGCGATTCCAGAGCATTCCGCCTGCAGCACAGATGCTCCTGAGTTGAGGCGTCCGGGCATCCGCCTCCGTGAGCTCGGGAGGCCAAGGCCCGGACCGGCCAGCTTACGTAACCGGCAGCTGTGCTGGGGCGGCCACGCACTCTCCTGGGACTCGGGGAGCACTGGCTCCTGGGCAGTGCCGAGTCCCAAGGCTGCCCCTGCCAGCAGCGAGGGCCACGCCCAGTTCTGATGAAACCCCTTGGAGGAGCCAGCGGCAGGGCCACTGCTGAAGTCCCTGTGGGCCCAGGGGACAGAGTGCTGGTCCCTCTGGGGCCGTGACAAGGCGGTGCTTATGGCACAGCCCCACAATGGGATTCTGGGCACCTGGGGCTGCAGGAGGAGGTCACAGAGGTCACAGAGGAGAGAAAGGTGAGGCCAGCCCCTGGAGATCCCTGATAAAGACCAGTCGGGCCAACCTGCCCTTCGCTCAGCTGGCTCAGAGCCACGGTTGGGCAACTCCCCTGCACTGTTGCTTGGGCAGGACACCTACCAGAGGCCCCCAGAGGTTGCTTATGGCATTGTAGCCATCGTTACTGGTTTTGTTCTGTGCTCGCCTTGATCCCACGGGCTCTGAGCTTTGAGTTCTCACTACACCTCTGTGCAGTAACAGTTTTCCGTCTGCTCGTTTTAGCTGCTCCCACAGCGTTCTGAAGTTCTTTACTGTCGGCTCAGGGGAACGGCCTGGTGCTCACTATGGGACATGCCTGCCTCCTCACCAAGCACCCCGCACACTGCCCTGTCAGTGCCCATCACTCGTGGGTCTGCAGGCTGGAAAACGCCTCCTGGCTGCTCAGCCCTGCCTGGGCACACCTGGGTGACGGGACGATGCCATCTTTGTCCCTGTCCCTACAACTTCAGTAGGAGCTGCGGGGGAGGTCCCCAGCACCGCACCTACGTGACACTGGGCTTCAAGAGAGGTCCACGGCTTGATGTCTCATTCAGATTCCTCAATCCCTCCCCAACCCCGTGACTCACCGCCCTACACTCTGACCCCGGAGGTGTCCCAGCCTGTTCCTGCAGGCCTGCTCCTGACATGAGCCCTCTCGAGCCCACAAAATCTCGCCAGCATGGGGAAAGGGGCTCTGTGGACTGGGGAGCCCAGGGTGGCGTCAGAGGCCCCTCACATTCCAGCTTCCTCATGTTCTAGAGGAAGTGTTGAGGTGCTGGAAGGAGAACCCGAGGGCCTGGTCCAGCTGTGTGACCTCTAGTACCGATGACTCTGCCTGAAACAAGCACCTTTCTCTCACGTTCACATTCCCCAGAGACATGCTCCAGTGTGAAGAGAAGTGTCTGACAGAGTCCTGGTGTGGGCACCGACGTGGCCCGACACTGGCCAGTGGGTCCCACACCACTCAGTGGGGCACAGGGTGCGAAGGCCTGGCTCTGAGATGAAGCCACTGTGGACGGGGAAGAGAAGCCCACAGCAGCGAGGCTGAGGGGCCACGGTGGGCTCAGGGCCTGGGTCAGGGGCAGGAGGCGGGCCGAGGGGTGGTGGGTGAGATGGGTGATGAGCACACGTTTCCTGTACACAGAGAAGCACGTGCACACCTCAGCCCAAAATGCACCCTGGGGCTGACTTGGTCGGGGAGCAGCGGGTGGGGTCGGGGCCCACACTCGGGGGCTGCTGGCGCCCTGCTTTAGGGTCGGCTCCTTTTGGGCAGATCATGGCTCGGGTCCACTCCTGGTGACAGACAGCACCTTGCCCCTCCTCCATGCAGGTCTGATCAGGGCCAACTCAGAGGGGAGAGCTGCGGGTGGGGGCGGGGGCAGGTGGAGGCCCAGGCCGCAGTGGCATGCGATCAGAGGAGGCCGCCTGTGCAGTGTGCAGTGGACGGGTGACCTCATACCCTCCAGGCCAGAGGGCATAGTGTGCTGAGGACTCAAACTCAAGTGCACAGGGTGGGGCGGGGGCAGGCCTGGCTGGCTGGGAGGCGAGTCCAGTGATTCTGGCATGCTGTTTCCAGCCAACCCCCCCCCCACCCTCACGCTTCCTTGCGTCCATGATCTTGAACTCTGCCCGGGCGCCGGCCCACTTCAGAAGCTTTCTGGGTGTCGTGTCTGAGGGCAGCTCAGGCTGTGCCCTCACCCAAAGCTTCTGGAGGGCTTCTGGAGCCCCAGGGACACTGTGACCGCAGCTGTGGTCTCCCAGGGTGGATAGGAAAGCCAAGGGTGGCTAGACCCTCTTTCCTGGGATTCCTGGGAACGCAGCCAGGTGTCCCCACGGGAGCCGCAGAACAGCCCCACCCAACGCCACACATCTGCCCAGAAGCACAGGGTTTCCACATCGCTGCTTCCCAGTCAGGCCCCACTCGGCCGGCAGGGGAGGAAGCAGACAGGCAATGGGAGCAGACGAGAGGGGGCGGGGAGCTAGGCGGACGTCCTGTGGACCTCACCCTGCACCGCTCTCCTGCACTCCGAAACCCTCTCTGCTGGGGCCTCCCAACTTCTCGTGCTCTGCCCCGAGACCCCGTGGCGGCTGTCAGTTCATGGCCACGTCACCTCTGCCGCCACCCTCCCCTCCCTGCACGCATCCAGGGCCTCACTGCTCTCGGCTGTGACCCCATGGCGGCTGGGTTGCCCCTCTGGCCCCTTCATTGGCCCCGCCCCCCCCGGGCAGAAACACTGTCCTGGCTTTGGAAAGTGCTGCCTGCAGACTGGGCAGCCCCAGGCTCTCGCTCGGGTCGGGGAAGGTGCCAGGCCTGGGCCAGTCCCCCTTTTAACCGGAAGGTCAGACATGCGGGCTGTCCGTGCCCATGGCGACCCCGGCCCTCATGAACACACCGCCGCCACTGCTTCTGAACCTTCTCCAACTCCCTTGGAGTCGCCGTTTAGGGGCGTCTCATCTGCAGGGGAGTTTACCTGCTCAGAGAGCTCACCCAGGAGGCGCTTTTGGGCAAAAAGCTTTTCTGATGCCCACTGACCAGAGTTCTCAGCAGAGCATCTTCCAGGAACCCAGGCTCCTGGACCACCCCCCACGAGAAAGGAAGCACCCCACTGTCTTCTGAGAGTGACCCAGGGGCCACCACGATGTGGAAACTGCCCCTTTGCTTCCATGTCCCTGGACGGCTAGTTTCTGAAGAGGTGAAGGGAACTAACGCAAGATGGCCCAAAGTGGAAAATCTGCGATGGAATTGTGTGTGTGTGTGTGTGTGTGTGTGGTGGGGGGGTGCGTGAGAGAGAGAGAGAGAGAGGGAGAAGGATGTGAAGGGGAGGGGAGAGAGTGCGGGCTGACCACAGCAGCTGTGAGCAAGCCAGCCCTGGGCTGGAGGACGGGGACCGACGCTCTAGCGCTGCCTCGCTGGGGAGCTACACCCGCTCGCATGAGTCACCTGGGTGAGGACGCCCAAGTCTGGCTGTGGTTCTTGTGAACTGTCTTTCCCCTTTCCCTCGGACACCCCACCCTCCCCAGACGTGGCCACCAAGGAGCTGTCACCCCATTCCAAGCTTAAGTGAGGGCAGTGGCCCTTGAGGTAGGTGCTGGTGGCAGCTGGGAGGACCACACCCATGGGACGCACGGGGCCCTTGTTCCGGAGGACAGCCTCGCTGTTCCCACGTTCCTCCCTGCCCCCGTGGGGTCTCCCCGCTGCTGGAGGTGGGCCAGTAGCACCACGCGGGGGTGGGGGGCAGGAGAGGAGCAGGACAGCTGAGACAGCGAGATGGGCCGCCTGCACTCGCCAGGGTGGGCTCGGGCTCTGCAGAGCTGGGTTTGAAGCTCAGCTCCGAGCACTTCCTGGTGAATGACATCCCAGGCTGTGGGGTCCTGGCTATGAGACAGCGATAGAGCCACCTCTAGTCCCTGGCGGGGGTTCCGGGGGATCACGCAGTCCGGCACCTACATCAGTATACCGATCAAATGCTGCCTATGTCACCTATCACCAGAGCACCCCTCCAGGACCCTGGGGCCGCCGTGGGAGCAGGTTCTCCCCGGTCAGCTCACCTGCTGTCCTGGAGGAGCCAGAGCACCCAAGACATTGGGGCGACCTGCTACCTGGCGAGGAGCCTTCTGCCTGGCCGCCTGCCTTCCAATGAAAGTCACCCGAAACACCTGGCCCACGCCAACCAGGCACAAGGCCCGGGCACGGAGGGGAGACGTGTGTCTTTAGCGACACAAACACCTTCCGGTTAGGTTCTCGCTCGGCCTTCATTCCCAGCCTTCCCTCTCAACGCTTCTTAGGTTTCTAATCGTCCAGAGTCACCGAGTCTGCTCATCCAGCGAAGGGCTGGCTTCCCTCCTGAGCTTGCCTGTCTGCCGCAGACATCCGGCTCCTGGTCCTGGCCTCCCTGCCCCTGGCCTGCTGTGCGGTGCTTTCTATCCTGCAGGCACAGGTTTCCCATGGGCTCGTCACCCGGTCTGGCCCAGCTAGTCATCTGTGGACTCACACGGAGCCGAGCTACAGCCAACACCAGGGAGGGGGCCAGACGGGCTGACATGGTCACCGAGGCCGTGGGGCACGATGTTCCCATGGACGTCTCACATTGGCCCAGGGCTCACAAAGGTCTGCTGATGAGACAGGCAGCCTACCAGCAGAGCTTGACACGGGAGCTCCGAAACCCAAGTTCCCACTGGAAGAGGACCCTCGGGGTGTCTCCCATTGTTCTGAACTGCCAGGGGGAAGTGAGGCCCCTTGTAGTCACATTTCTCCGAAAGGACTGCCCTGTCTGGGCCTGAGTCAGGCGCCGCCTACAGTTGAAGGACAGATTGGCCAGAGACCCCAGTGTAATCCTCAGAGAACTCGGGGCCCCCTCCCTCGCCAGAAGCCCCTCGAGGGGCGGGCACCACTGAACACACAGAGTCATTCTCTGTGACCGGTTCTGTGCAGAAAGGGCCAGCCCTGCCCTGCCTCAGCACTGAAGGACACGTCCACCTGTGACATTTATGAGTAAGGGAGACAGGAACTTTCTATGGCGGGAATTCGTGGAGCCAAGGTGCCCATCCTGGCTTTCTGTGGTAGCAGAGTGCCAACAGCCAGGACGCCTCACACAGCCTGGAAGTGTGGGAAAGGGCGCTGGCATCAGTAGGCTGCCCTGTCTGTCCACCCGTACCCCTGGGGCCTGAGGCCCATCTCTTTCCCACCACCCAGTGCATGTGTGAGGTGGTGCTAACCCAGTGACAGATGGTGACTCAGGTTGGAAAGCCCGTGACATGCCCTGGGGCACACAGCCAGGGAGGGGCAGAGCCGGAGCCCAGACCGTGGGCTCCTGCCCCCAGACCTGGCTCTCAGGCACTAGCAGCTCCGTGCAGGCACCAGCCTGGCCCTGGCACTCAGCTTCGTCCCCCTCCCTGGCGACCTGCTCCACGATGGTCAGAAACCGCAGGTATGAAGGGACGGCTGGTCTGGGATCCGTGGCGCAGGTGCACTGCCTTTACAGAGCCCTGCCTGGGAACCGCGCCCCCTCCGGGACACGGGCCATGCGCCCCAGCAGTGAGAGGATGAACCGGAGACTCGAGTTCCTCCGTGTGTGAGCCGCTCTGGACGCCAGCACAGCGTCCCCTGCACGGCCGGGCCGTCCGAGCACAGGAATGGATCGTGTTGGGCTGTCCTGGGTGGTCATTTCCTAACGACACCACTCGGAAACCAGGTCTTACTCAGCAAACACCAACCAACCACGCAAAACCGTCCACCCTTAGGAAGAGAGGCTGCGCCCAGGGGTGCCGCCAAACTATGGAGGGAGGTTCGTTTCTACCCCAGACCCGGAGACACGCCGTGTGCTGATCTCTTGGAGCCTCCGTGGCTCCCCCTTTAAAGCGCAGACGGGTCCGCCTGTCTGCCGCCTCTGAGGGCCCGAGAGGACGCACAGGCCTGGAAGGCAGAGCCTCCCCGCTGCGGGGCTCGGTGCAGCAGAGGCTGCTGCCCTGCCGTGCGCCCCCACCGCGGGCGCCTGCCCACCTTGATCATCTCCGCCACGTAGCTCTCGGGCCCGGTGTACTCCGTGGAGTCCTTGACCTTCACCAGGACGATGAAGCACAGGTAGTGCCACATGTTGTGCTCCTCCTTGATGTGCTCTTCAAAGGTGACCGTCTTGTTGTCGAACTTGTCTCTTTCTAGGCCTGGAGAGAGAGGACGGTCCCAGTGAGCAGCCCCGTGTGCCCACCCGGGCCCGTGTTTGTGGTCAGGGGATGGCGGCGCAGCAGGAGCGCTGGCCAGGGCGTGCCGGCTGGGCCCAACCCCTTCTCTGCTGTCATCAGTCACCGTCTGGCCTCCAGGGGCCTGGGTGGCCGTGTCAGGCGGACAGCCAGCCTGTTGCTCGGCTCAGGAGCACTCGGGTGACACGCGCATGCCCAGCACGCAGGCGGGGGTGGCAGGTGCCCTCGCCCAGGTGCGTGCCCGCAGGCAGGCAGGTTGAGGGCTTTGGAGGAGACAGAGTACGGGCCAAAAGGGCTTCCAGCACAGCTTGAACGCTCGCCGGCAAGTTCGTGTTTTGCAGAGGCCTCGCGCGCACTTCTGAAACTAGCTTCTGTGACATCTCAGGCTGAGCAGGGAAACAAGTGAATGAAGGGTGGGCCACGGAGCCAGAGTCCCCGCGGCCGGGGAGGGGGCCCCAGCGTGGAAAGGGGGCAGGACAGAGCGAACGCCATGACACTGGAGTGGGAGGTTCCAGTGTGAACCCCTCCATTCCACACAGAGACAATGGATACCAACGTGTGTGCATGCATACGTGTGTACATGTATGCAGTCACACACATACACATGGACCCTCTATACTGGCATCCCCAGAGCTCGGCTGACATGTGCCGTTCTCCACTGGAGAGGCCCAGGGCTCCCTGGCCGCCCAGCTGGCAGCAGGCAGGGTCTAGAGGGTACAGGGGAGCTCGGGCCTGGATCGTCACATCTCTCACAGTGACAAAAAAGGGAGAAGGCGCATATAAGGTGACGGTGACATCACAACCCAGTGCCAGCCGGCAGGGGCTGGTGGCACACAAAGCTGGGTGGTCTGAGTGTCACATTGATGCTGTCAGGAAAAGGACTGGAATCTACTGCGTCACAGAGGAACCAGGGACCCGAGTGGTCACGGATGCCAACGCACAGGTGTGCACCAGTGAGGGGAAAAGAGAGTTACTGTTTAAAATAAAAACCCAGAGAAATGTACAGGAATAATAAAATAGGGACTCATCCTTTTGAGACCACCGCGATTGGAGAGTCAGGCAGGAATCAGCCCTGGGTGCCAGAGCTGGGGATTCACGTTTCCTTTGAGGAGTAAGGTATTTACATTGTCTCAAAGTATCTCCCCATAACATGGCTTTTAATTGCAAAGAGGAAAAAAGTAACCATATGGCGCAGAAGAAACCTCCGCTATGCCTAACCATAGGGAGCCCAGTTAACGCGCCCAGTTAGGAACTGCCCTGAGGAGAGCACACGTTTCTGCGAGGTCCCCGAAAAAAGGCAGAGCCCCAGCCTTAGCATGGGGACACGTCAGACACCCTGACGAGGGATAGTCTGCAAGACAACTGACCTACATTCTTGAAAAATGTCAGTGGAGGCCACAGAGGCAGAGCGACTGGGTACAGCACACGACCTGGGAGCTTTTGTTGTGGTGAAGGCCTCCCTGGGGCCAAGGGTGAGACTGGAACTAGGTCTGTGGATGGCAGGGCCGTAGCTCTGCAGACGGCCCCGTCCTGACAACTGGACGGGGGGTGTATAGGAGGGGTTCTTACCTGTAGGAGTGACACAGTGAGATGTTTAGGACAAAAGAGAGCTGTGTCAACTCTTCTCCAACTCCTTAGAAGTGTGTGTGTGTGACACAGAGAGAGAGAGGGAGAAAGAGAGGGAGAGAGGGGGGGAG